>NLAL01000051.1:1565-98614 GCA_002374735.1 Metschnikowia sp. 13-106.1
GAAAGTGAAATCAAGAAGTCTGTGAAAGTGAAATCAAGAAGTCTGTGACAGTGAAATGAAGAAGTCTGTGAACGTGAAATAAAGAAGTGAAATAAAAAAGTCTATGAAACTGAAATAAAAATCTGTGAAATTGAAATAAAGAGTCTGTGAAACTGAAATCACGCAAATCTCACCTTCGCCTTTTCCCTAGAAGGTGTAGCAGAAGCAGACGATGGCCCATTCGAGTCCCGGCTACTCATTGTTGCAGCTATGCCTGTTGAATTATGCCTCCTCATTTGTGGGTGCTTTAGGCAACTCCAGCTTCTGTGACAACCTTTTCTAGAGTATTCCCTTTATTCGTTCTGCTGAGTACTGGCGCTGTGACTAAAACACGAAAATCTGTGAAACTGAAATCACGAAGTCTATGAAACTGAAATATAGAAGCCTATGAAACTGGAATAAAGAAACGTACTCTGGGAGTGATTCATTTTATCGATTCTTCCATTATTTTCGTTCAGTCATTTTTCAAGTTCCGTTCCACCATTTCTTCAAATTTCGTTCCGTCATTTCTTCAAGTTCCGTTCCACCATTTCTTCAAATTTCGTTCAGTCATTTCTTCAAATTTCGTTCCACCATTTTTTCAAGTTCCGCATTTCTTCAAGTTCCGTTCCACCATTTCTTCAAATTCCGTTCCGTCATTTCTTCAAATTCCGTTCCACCATTTCTTCAAATTCCGTTCCGTCATTTCTTCAAATTTCGTTCCACCATTTTTTCAAATTCCGTCCCACCATTTCTTCAAATTCCGTTCCACTGACCTTGACATTGCGCAACCTCAGATTCTCTAGACGCATCTTGATAGGACCATCTTAAAACGTTTTTTACCCCTTTTGGGTTTAAGCCGGCTCAGTTTGTTTCTCTGCACCTTTTGTTTGCAGCCCAAAAGATTCTCCACCACCGACTTAAACACCGCTTGGCTTCACCTGAGCCCCTCAATATTCTCCTTATCAACAGCCAGAGCTGAAGAAAATTGGAACGGTATTCAGTTAACGACTTGAGTTTTTGATCAATCATTTCACCCAAGCTGGTGGCCAATGTTTACGGGTGGAAGATCATTCAATTTCTCATTTGACAGTGGAAGATCATTCTATTTCTCATTTGACAGTGGAAGATCATTCTATTTCTCATTTGACAGTGAAAGATCATTCAATTTCTCATTTGACAGTCGAAGATCATTCATCTGTTAGTGGAAACCATTCTATTTCTCGTTGTCTTTGAATTCTTATGCCTTCCTAGGTAGCTTCAGGACAAAAAAAATAGAGGGCCACTGGAAAACAACTCACCGAGTCGGAAGAATGGTCTTCATTCATGAAATAACCCTGAAATTTGCTGGATTTCTCACGGCATACGTAGGGAGTGAGATTCAATATCTTGGAGGAACTATCCAATTCTACCTCAACCTCGTAGAAAACGGCTTGGTTCCTTTTTCCAAAAGCGAAAATGCCTTGCATAAGGCCAAACACTTGGTCGAGGTTGATGTTTTGATCGATAATGTGGCCGTTTTCAAAGGTGTACTCTGGGGGAAAAGGGAGTCGAAGATTGCCACGACTGAGGAGCTGAAAACCTGGAAAATGCATTGTGGCAATTGGTTCCATTTTACCATTGACATCAGCATAGAGGCTGCCATATACGGCAGAGGAAGAGGAAGAGGCAGAGCAAGGGGCAGAGGCAGAGGCAGAGGCAATAAAAAGAGCCAGGATCACGTGAGACACTTTCATGTTTAGATTTTTGCTATCTTATTATTTTTTCTATGGAGCGGGCAAGACCTGTATTTATAGAACATCAAATTAGCTCCATACAATGTGCTGCACCTGGAACCTGATTGAGATATGGAGACATTAGCCTTTTCGATTATAGGGGTGGAGAGTTTATGCAACAAATGGAATTGGACAACCTCCAAGTCCACCAAGGGATTGGAATACGATCGACTTAACAATCCAACCCCTTTTTTTACAGGTACAGTACATAAAGATGAAGTACCCCGATGATATAATAAGTTATATCTATCAGTAACTATGTACCAGTAACTATGTACCAGTAACTATGTACCAGTAACTATGTACCAGTAACTATGTACCAGTAACTATGTACCAGTCATACTATATCCACCAGGAATCCCAGTAATTCTGTAAGATGCTGTATGTATATGCATCAATAAATACTATGAATGGAATCTATTGATGGAGAAAGAAAAAAGCAAAAACAGTATATCCCCATCCAATCACCATATAGCTTTGAGCATAGGTTGAAAGATTAAGAATGGTAGATCTTTTTTTTTCTCCATTCATCCATCCCGTTTCGGTAATGTAATAAACGTGGGTCTTGAGGAGAAAACGTCATCAGACCTGGTTTACCCTGACTGTTACCAGTATCGAGACAAACACTCGGTGTAAAAACTCTTGTAATCAAGTCACAATGTGCCTCAGCGCATTTTACTGCTTGCAAATGTATCAGGGGGTAGTTATTCAGTTCGTGATCAGTTTTTCTGGTGGCAATCTCCCTCCAGTTCAGGACCAATCCACCACTATTACTAGCAAGCAACCAATCCCTCGTTCAGCTGGTTTCTGTCCAGGTCGAGTCCAATGTTTGGCCTTTTGATCTGGTGATTCTATTGAACACATACATCATGTATTTCTGGCAACTCCTTCCATCTTAAACTATTTTTCGACTCAAATATCTTGTTTTTTGTCAATTGCATGTTGTCGTGTTTTGATCAAACAAGTGTCAAGTGTGGCACGATCGTTCATCACATTCATTACTTTGTCATTTTCTTGGGTTGGTGCCTTAGAAAACTTGTTTTTTCTCCCACTTTTTCGCAAATTGATCACCACCTTCTTTGCAAGTCTCATATTTATCCATGTACCAATGGTGTCAGGTTACTTTCGAGAGTCATGACTTTTTCTAGCTCGACCCTAATTATAACCTTATCATAGCTTTCTTAATTATTGTAATCTATCCATTATCCCATAACCCAATTGATCTTCTCTGTTATTCTGTTGCTTGTATTTATCCATCGTGTTGATGTGTTTGACTCAAAGACACCATGAGATCCTAGCTTTGGAGTGTGTAGGTTTATCTTCACGAAGTACTGACTAGCCCGTACATCAAATGGGTTTCCGAGAAGGGACCAAGAATCACATTTTCGTTGATGAGGGAGTAGTATGAGGGAGTAGTATGAGGGAGTAGTATGAGGGAGTAGTATGAGGGAGTAGTATGAGGGAGTAGTATGAGGGAGTAGTATGCAGGTGTAGTATGCGCAGTGATCACATGTTAGAGTCTTGGGACCTTCCCCCGTTTAAGGTTCGCGCACGACCCCCCATAATCTAGCATCGCGTCAAGGGAGCTTTACATCACGTGCACACTACATTCACCTCCTCCCAACACCCAGTCCAATGTCGCTTGACCACATTGTGAAGCTCCAAATACCCTTTGAAAGCGCCCGGCAAGCGGCCATTGCGCAGCGCACAATTGCCGTGGACCCCGTGCTCAAAAAACAGGAGATTTCCGTCTCTTTTTCCACATCAGAAAACCTTCTTTTGGCTTGTTTTGCCGGCGTCAGCGACAGAGTCATCCGCGTGGCCATCAGCAGTTGCATCGACAACATCAAGACGATTATTGAGACCATGGACGAGTTTGACGGCCAAAAAAACACGTTTTGGGAGAGCTAGGTCTGGATGCAAGGACATCATAAGATGAAGTGAGAACGAAGAGGCAACTATACTTTCTTCCGGGTTGAATTACTATTATTAGCTTTTTCGGGGTTGAATTACTATTATTAGCTTTTTCGGGGTTGAATTACTATTATTAGCTTTTTCGGGGTTGAATTACTATTATAGGCTTTCTTCCGCGTTGAATTACCATTATAGGCTTTCTTCCGGTCGAATTACTAATATAAGCTTTCTTCCGGGTTGAATTACTAATATAAGCTTTCTTCCGACCGAATTACTAATATAAGCTTTCTTCCGACCGAATTACTAATATAAGCTTTCTTCCGGGCCGAATTACCATTATAAGCTTTCTTCCGCGTTGAATTACCGTTATAGGCTTTCTTCCGACCGAATTACTAATATAAGCTTTCTTCCGCGTTGAATTACCATTATAGGCTTTCTTCCGACCGAATTACTAATATAAGCTTTCTTCCGGTCGAATTACTATTATAAGCTTTCTTCCGGGTCGAATTACTATTATAAGCTTTCTTCCGGGTGGAATTACCATTATAGGCTTTCTTCCGGGTGGAATTACCATTATAAGCTTTCTTCCGGTCGAATTACTATTATAAGCTTTCTTCCGGGTCGAATTACTATTATAAGCTTTCTTCCGGGTGGAATTACCATTATAGGCTTTCTTCCGGGTGGAATTACCATTATAAGCTTTCTTCCACGTTGAATTACCATTATAGGCTTTCTTCCGGGTGGAATTACCATTATAAGCTTTCTTCCGGTCGAATTACTATTATAAGCTTTCTTCCGGGTCGAATTACTATTATAAGCTTTCTTCCGGGTGGAATTACCATTATAGGCTTTCTTCCGGGTGGAATTACCATTATAAGCTTTCTTCCACGTTGAATTACCATTATAGGCTTTCTTCCGATCGAATTACTAATATAAGCTTTCTTCCGGGTGGAATTACCATTATAAGCTTTCTTCCGACCAAATTACCATTAAAAACTTTCTTCCGGGTGGAATTACCATTATAAGCTTTCTTCCGGCCGAATTACCATTAAAAACTTTCTTCTAGGTATACCGTTAAGACAATGGCCAGTTATCATGGAAATAATATAGGATATGATAAATTTTTGAGATGACTTTCGAGGCGATGAAATTATAAAGGTCAAGAAATTAAAATAGACACTAAAGTAAAGTATAGTTGTCTAAGATATGGTATGTCTAAAAGTGTGTGTGTGTATTAGAGAAAGTACATACATATTGATGTTATCTATAATGATTCAGAATGGGAGCCCATACATTACGGTGAATATTATAACCAATAGAGGTAGGACACTACCTGGTGGATCTAACAATTCATAGTGTATACAATAGTGTATCCAATAAAGTTAAATCTATAGTAGGACATTCGAAAAGTTATTTCCTTATGACTTACATTTTCTTACTGGTAATTTAAGTATTTTTCTTCAAAAATATGTATATAGATAACAAAAAAACTATATACTTAGATGTATTAGATCATATTTGTTAGACCCACCATGGGTAAACACACTACCCATAGAGGTATTGTTAGAGCCTACGAAAGCCAATGACTTGTCCAATGCGTCATACCCCGTGACTTGGATCCATATTTTCAGCTTACCTCGTGACATGGCGTTTAACCACCATACTCCATTTCTCTGGTACCCACAGGTTAACTAAAGAAGTACTAATTCTCATTTCTTGGGGGTCCATCAATGAACAGAACCCCAGTACCAGACGTATTCAAGAATCTAACAGTGGGAAGCCCTTATGAGTTTAAGATGGTGAATCCGTCATGAATATGATGGTGGGAATTCCCCCATGAATATGATGATGTAGTATGATCCTCATGAATATGATGGTGTGAATCGTTTTATGAATATGATGGTGAATCCCTCAGGAGTATGATGGTGTGAATTCCCTCATGAATATGATGGTGAATCCCTCAGGAGTATGATGGTGTGAATTCCCTCATGAATATGATCCTCTGATGGTGAATCCCTCATGAATATGGTGATGTGAATCCCTCATGAATATGATGGTGAAGCCCTCATTAGTATGATGGTGGGAAGCCCTCATGAATATGATGGTGAAGCCCTTATGAGTTTAAGATGGTGTGAATTCCCTCATGAATATGGTGGTGGGAATCCCCCATGAATATGATCTTCTGATGGTGAAGCCCTCATGAGCACGATGGTGGGAAGCCTTCATGAGTATGATGGTGAAGCCCTCATGAGTATGATGGTGGAGCCCCCATGAATATGATCCTCATTAGTATGATAGTGGGAATCCCTCATGAATATGATGATGTAGTATGATCCTCATGACTATGATCCTCATAAATATTGTGGTGGGAATCCCTTATGAGCATGATGGTGGGAAGCCCTCATGAATATGATGGTGAAGCCCCCATGAATATAATGGTAGGAAGCCCTTATGAATGTGATGGTGAATCCCTCATGAATATGATGATGTAGTATGATCCTCATGAATATAATGGTGGGAGTATGATGGTGAATCCCTTATGAGTACGACATGGTGTGAGGTTAGTATTCAAGGAGACTTTATACTGCGCGGTAGGCTCCATGCACTTGGACGCATGCGATATCCCGCACCAGGCAGAACTCGTGCTAAGGACTCCCGGGCCAAAGTGATGCGAACGTTTTTGAATTATTGGTTGTTTAATTTTGCAAGTATAGTTTGAACCATTTGTCGCGTTACTTTGAAACGCTTTGAAAAAACCCGTACTCACTGTCTACTCGTACTGTCTACTCGTAATATTCGTACTCCACCTACACTCATTGAGTGCTTAGTCCACCCTCTACTATACACATACATGGTTACTATAAAATAAATGATTAGTCATTACTATAAAATAAATGGTTAGTCATTACTATAAAATAAATGATTAGTCATTACTATAAAATAAATGGTTAGTCATTACTATAAAATAAATGGTTAGTCATTAGTATAAAATAAATGGTTAGTCACTACTGAATATATACCCGTTATGCCAGATCGATACTATATTCGTGGGTTTCCGCCAAGGAGCAATGTAAGCTACTTTTGTTTTCGAGAAAAGGCTGGCTACGTATAGATAGACCACTACTTAAATGTAGGATTATGAGCACTGATCCTTTTATGGTATGCAATAGCTTGGTCGGAAGGGTCGCGGTTGGAACTGGGAGGTGCGGTTGGAATTGGTCGGAACTGGGAGGTGCGGTTGGAATTGGTCGGAATTGGGAGGTGCGGTCGGAATTGCCCAGCTCCCGGACCTCCAAACGTCCACCAAGAAAAATTGTTCAGCTAAAAAATATCCATTGTGAAGTCCGGAATTCCAGGATCCCAAAAAACCCGTTTTTACAAAACAGAAGCGAAGAAAAGGTCGTTTGCGTTGGGCCTTTTTGTGCTGGGGTAGCCTGGTGCACGGGTGTTATAGTTCATGGATAGACCCGTACACCATCCACATCAAATTTATAGACTTTTAACCTACGAATAAACATGTAGATATATATCCCATCTCCCGCCCTCGATCTAGCGTCCTACACATCCAAACTATTCAGCAGTATAATTCGTAGCATATGAATTAGGAATAACGATTGGCCAAACCGTGGCCCAGTACATGCTTTCATTGGCTCATAGTCAGTGTACAGGCCCACACCACAACCAGCAAATAAAGAGCCTGGAACCCAAAGAGAAAGCAAAGTTCAAGGAAAATATGGGGTTTCGTGAATGGGGAATTTTTTTAATGGTGGATTTCTTGAATGGTGGATTTCTTGAATGGTGGATTTCTTGAATGGCGAATTTCTTGAATGGCGAATTTCTTGAATGGTGGATTTCTTGAATGGCGGATTTCTTGGGGCCTGCGCGTGCGCGGCACAAAAGGTGGGGAGTTGAGCATCGCATCTTCTTGATTCGTCCTCATGTTCCGTCCTCTCCGGCTCCGACCCCAACGGTGGCTTTTCCAAAAGGCACGGCTTCCGAAATCGCCCTTCAAGGAAGAATCCTCGTCTGAAGCCCATGAGTATTCCATTGGGCCCGAGACCTTTGCATTCAAGGTTATCGACCTGACCAAAGCTCCAGACAATCCCGAGTCTTCTGCAGAAACCCTGTCTGGAAGTCTGTCTGAAACTCGTTCTTCTGCCTTAAAAAACGAGCCTCCTGTAAATCGAAAATTCAACCCCATCGACTATGTGTACCGGAATGCCACCAACTACCCATTTTCTGAACAGACCCCTCAACAGGTGTTTGATAAGTACCCCAAGACCAACTCGGCTCGGATGGCCCGCCTGAAGACGCGGCCACGTAAGGCCAAGATGTTGGTATCGGACTTTATCGAGGACTCGTTGTATAACCCACACTATGGATACTTTTCCAAGGAGGTGGAGATTTTTCACACCGACAGGCCGTTCGACTATAAGAACATCGACGACACTGACCAGTTCATGGTGGCCTGGGAGGCCGCATATTCACGCTATGACCATGAGGGACAGGAGAGTCAGGCGGCCAAAGAGACGTCACAAGAGACGTCACAAAAGACTGGCACAGAAAAGTCTGAAAAGACAAAGTCTGCCACGGCATTAGCAAAGACATCGAGATTTTCCAATCCTGCCAATGTCAATGTCAATGGAACCAATGTCAATGTCAATGGAACCAATGTCAACGGAGTCAATGGAGTGACTGGAGTCAATGGAGCGTCTGGAGTCAATGGAGTGACTGGTCAGAAAAATGGGGAAAAAAAACCGAGAATGGCTGGGTACGCCCAGCAGATCCTTGCACAGGACCTTGCAGCCCTGTCGTTCCCCAAGTCTAAGAAATCCACCCAGCTATGGCATACCCCTACCGAACTCTTCCTGCCCCATTACGGCGAGGCACTTGCACGGTACATCCTAGTCAACTATAAGCTCAACCATTACCCATACCAGGACTTGGTGATCTATGAGATGGGCGGAGGAAACGGCACTCTCATGTGCAACATCCTCAACCACATCAAGAAACACGAGCCCGATATCTATGCCCGTACTCAGTACAAGATCATTGAGATCTCGTCGCAATTGGCAATCAAGCAGTACTCACAGGCCCTAGAACGGAAACTCTTGGTCAGTGGCTTGGACTCCAAGAAACTCCAGATCATCAACAAGTCCATTTTCCACTGGGATACCACCGTCGACTCGCATTGTTTCTTCATCGCCTTGGAGGTTTTTGACAACTTCGCCCATGACTTGGTTCGTTATGACAATGCCACTGGCCAGCCCCAAGAAGGCCACGTGTTGGTGGATGAGAAGGGCGACTTCTACCAGTTCTTCACGCCGCAGTTGAGCCACTACACCAATGCTCTCTTGCGGATGAGAGAGCACGGCAAGTACCCAGTGTTGCCTCGTCTTGATACGCTCCATGGCCAGTGGCAGAGGTTCAAGTCCATAGTGCCTTTTGTCACCGACAAGGACTCCATTCACCCGTTGCTTCACTCGTCCACGAAGATGCACTGGGCTAATAAGATCAATCCGTTGAAGGATAACTTGTCACGGGGCGAGTTCATCCCCACGCGGCTCTTGCACTTTTTCCAGGTCTTAAAGCACCGGTTCCCCAATCATTCACTCATCAGCTCAGACTTCCACAGTCTTCCCAACACCATGCCGGGCTACTATAATGCTCCGGTGGTGCAGACCGTCATCCAGGACAAAATGGTGGATGTTTCCACGTACATGTGCCACCAGGGCTTTTTTGATATCATGTTTCCCACGGACTTCAGCCTCGCCAGCGATTTGTACCGGCTTTCCACCAACAAGCAAGCTAAGGTAGAGCTGCACCGGGAGTTCTTGGAACAGTGGGCCGACATCGACGCCATCACCACACGCAAGGGAGAGCATCCCATGTTGGATTTCTATAAGAATGTCAGCTTCATGACCAGTTAGAACTGGTGATTCTCATCCTCGCCATTGGTTAGTATGGCCATTGGTTAGTATGAGTTCAGAGAAATGAAGCTGGTGATCATTCTCAGACCTGTGGAGAGCCCGCTTTCAACCAAGTCGGCCGATGCTGCCGTCCGGGCCCGGAATGAGTCCCAGATTTCTTTCATGTCCACTTGTAAAAGCTCCCTGAGTGCGCCCATGACTCTTTCCTGGAATAATCTCGCATGCGCCGCCAACAAGACAGAGATGTTCTTCCTGGGAACCACCTTTGCAAACACCTTATTCTTTGGGCGAGAGGAGAAAAGAGCCACTTTCAACCAGTCCAAGATCCGGACTGCATTGAGAGTCACGCCCAATCCGATTCCAACTGCAAAACTCACCATAAGCCATGACTTATCATTGGTGGCTCGCATATCGTTGAAAATGTGGTATTCCAAAACATTTCCAAATACACTTAAACGACTCAAAACACCGGTGATTTTCAACGGGTCAATGCGTTTATGGTAAGAAGACGCTCCGAATTCAGATACCCACAGTTTTTCGAGCTGCTTATACTTCCTCTTCTTGCGCTTTTCACATCCACTCTTTTCTCCACATTTGTCACCACACCTTTCTTCCGAACGGCCTGCGCTCGAAGTCTTGCTGTGACTATAAATGGTCATTTCCTGAGTGATCAAGTCGTGGATCTTGTCAAGCACTTTTCCGCTAGTCAATGACGATGTCTTGAAGATCTTGTGGGGAGTGCAAACATTGATAATATCCAACAAATTGATGAAGTAGTTGGAGTTGATCAAGTTGATCACCACAAACCGAGGTACTGCACTGCACTCCTTGAGCATTTTCAAAAGCTCGGGGATCTTCAAGGACCCATCGTTGACAATCAACACAAGGTCCGAGGACAGGGCCATCTGGAGGTCCGAAGCTGGGGCCGGATTCGTTTCAGAACCGGGCTTTTCCAAGCACACCTGCAGCAACTTGAGCGAAAAATGGGCGGATTTCTCAAGCCCTTCGATATGCTGCTTCAAGAAGTTGGCCTCTTGCAAAATAAGCGAGCTACTGGAACTCACTATGGTCAAGTTGAAGTGGTCAACGGATTCGGTGAAGGAGAGCCTAGGCATGATGAATGGCTGCAGACTATCGCAGAACAAGGCCGATTTGCTTAGGCCCGTGTTGGAGATAAGAGTACTAGCGTCGTCGCCAAAGTCAAGCGTCCTGCGCTTAATGCCACACCTTTCGGGCTCGTCTTCCTCGTCGGTTTCAAAGAGCAAGATCTGCGAGGGCGTTCTGAAGGACGGAATTATCACCATGGATTCCGCTCTTTCGTCATCGGTGGAGTTCGAGAGTATGGATGCACTGGACGGCCGCAGATTTGCAGCTGATTTTCCAGGCACACTTATGAGCAGAAATTCGGCACTGGCCAGGAATTCAGGAACATTTGCCAGGAATTCAGGAACATTTGCCAGGAATTCAGGAACATTTGCCAGGAATTCAGGAACATTCTGTTCATTCACAAACTCGGTTGCATTCAATTTAGGGTCGTTTCTCTTCACACCTTCACTCAATTCACCATTTATTTCCTGCCAAGATGAGGAAAGCTGGAAAGCATCATCAAATGAAGGCACTGGAGAGTCGAAAAAGGTCAAGGGCTGTACTTGGGTCGTTGAAGACGGCTCTGGTGATTTCCCCTGTTCTTCCTGCACACACCCATTGAGTCCGTTTGGAGACGCAGGGGCGCTAAAATCAAGCATAGGGTCTGTGAGCTTGTCGTAAACTGATTGATGGCAAGGAAGCCGATTCAGGTCAGCGGAACCGGCCATTGCAAGATGAGGAGTGTGGATTTGTGATGTGGTAGGCTCAGGGGTAACGTGTGGCGGAGACGCGGCTGGGATGCACCAGAGGTGCACGTCACGTGACGAGTTTTGGTCACGTGAGCACATGATTTTTTAGTGTAAGGGTGTAAGGGTTTTTTTGGAGGTAAATCCACTTTCCTAGCGTTTTGTTGGGATAGAGTGTTAGCGCGGGGTTGCGATAAGCGAGTGCGGTCTAATCACGCGATTAATCACAGCATATCAACACCGGTACACGAGATAAAATGAACCTGTACACCAGACCCGTACACCCAACCAGTGCTGCTTCATTGATTTCAAAAAGTCCCCTTTAGGCAGTTATGAATCCAATTTCGATAACTAAAAAGCTTGTGCACCCTGTAATAGGCCCAAAACTCACCCAAATGAATGCAAATGCGGTTGGAAGTCGTGGGGATCCCGAATCCGTGAAGTCTGGTGGTTACAGTATTTTTCCACTGACCTAAACCCCGGAATTGGTGACCCAGGCGCAGCAGCGCATCATCTGCACCGCTGGCCATATACAGTCGGTGGCACTCCATATAAAGCCGTGGTCACATTGTTCATCTGCACACATATTGACTTGCAAATACAGCTGCACCCCAAATAATAGACATAATAGTCCTATTGATCATTTGATTCACCGTCGGATTTGTCAGGAAACCCTTAAATACAGTCTTCTGTCAGCCCCGTCGTAGTATCCAGAACCCCTTATCTCCGCCTCCATAGCTTGATTCATAGAAGTCATTGGCATAACGTATGAGTGCTCCTCCGCCTTACAGCCAGACAGTGAAAAGCCCGGGCCAGCCCCAGGGCCAGCCCCAGGGTCAAACCCAGCCCCAAATGCCCCACCGAAGCCAAACCTTTGCCCTGGTGCAAGATTCCGAGCTCAGTGCCCTCAAAGGCTATGATATAGCGTACCTTGTTGACGACAGCACGTCGATGTCGTGGAGAGAACGTTATAGCGGCATTGTGCCTTGGACGCTGGCCCGGGATGCGCTTGTTTCCTTCAGCACCCTCTGTTCTGAATGGGACCCTGATGGACAGGATCTATACTTCATCAATCGGCAGGAAAACTACCTCAATGCCAGTCCGACCCAGATTGCTGAAGCCTTTGACTCAGTCCAGCCTTATGGAAGTACCAACATGGGCCGGAAATTGCAGCAGATTGCATTGAAGTATTTTGAGGATTTTGACCCCATCAACACCAAACCTCTCAATATCATTGCTATCACCGACGGCGAGTTCACCGATGACGTGGAGTCCGTGGTCAAGTGGATAGTGAAGAAAATGGATGAAAAGGACGCGTTGCCTAATTCGTTTGCCGTTCAGTTTATCCAAATTGGGGCCGACCCCAAGGCGAAGAAGCACTTGGACTATTTAGACGATAAACTCGATAACTTATCTCGTGATATTATCGACACCGTGCCATGGTTGGAGAATAAGGTCGATGGCAGAGGCTTCGATGGCCGGTATCTTGCCAAAGCAGTGTGTGGCGCCATCAACAAGCGTTTGGATGATGACAATATGGGCTTGAAAGGCACCTCCAACAGGGGGAAGGAAAAGAACCATGTGCCGAAGAAGAAGGGCTTTTTGAGGAGACTCTTAGCGTAGGCCCAAGTCAAAGTCACTCTAGTAATTGCGATTTATATAAAGCACTTATCCCCGGATGCGCATTGCCATGTTGTTATTTTATGGTAAGCTCATAATTTCGATCAATCATATATATTTTTTCTTTCCATCAATCATACGAACAAGCAGTCATATGAATATATGGTTCTCGTTATCATAAAAATCGAAGAATCATCGAATCATAGAAATATAAGTAGAAGCCAAGGAATCCAAGACCCATAGAATCGTATTTTTCAATAAAGTCATATGAGTCCAAAAATCAGAAATTGTGAAACCATAGAGTTCATGAAACCACTAGTTAGAGGAGTTATGAATTCATGTGAGCCATGAGAGTCATAGGAGTCACCCAAGTGATGGTTTTTTTTTTTTTCAAAATCATGATATCATATGATCCCTTCAAACTCTAGCACCATTGAAGCCCAAGTAGTCACAAGTGTCATAGGATTCATCAGTATCATAGGAATCATCAGAATCTCAGCAGCCATGGTCTTTCTGAGAAGCCATAAAATCATGCATATCATAGGAGCTATAGAAACTCTTGAAATATAGGAATCATAGTAAAAGTCAGAAATCATGGTCATTCATAAGAATCATTAAACGGAAAAATTATAGGATTCAAGTAATCTTAGAAAACACGGCTATTCGTAGTGGTTCATAGTAGTTCACATGATAGCTCTCCTAGTAACTCATGGTATTTAAGTAAATGAGCAACTGGTGTAATTCATAATAACTGAGTAAAGCATAGTAACTGATGTAGCTCGTAGTCAACTTCTGGTAAAGAAAACTGAGAACCAAAAGCTGGAAGTTATCATTCCATATTCATCAGGGTTACTTTTTATCTCTTCCAAAAGCTCATATTCCTCCATAGTTTCTTCTAATAAGTACTGACCTATACTAGCTGGCTGCAAACACGTACCTCTCCAACTATAACAAACTCCCAAGTGATCAAATCCTTGAATCAGCAGTTTAATTAGTAGTACATTAAAACACAAAGAGAAAAGAGAGAAATGAAAAGTTGGGAAGTAACAGGAAATATGCTGTAATTATGAGGGGGGAGGATCCCTCCTTTATAGTTAGCCAGAGCTCGCGTTGCAGCACACCTGAAACATGCATGCACCCCCTATTGCATATCGCTTTGCAGCCAGCGCACTATAAAAAGACCCTGCCCCCCCGAGCTTTCACCGAAGTCATTTTTTAGGGGTGGTTGTAATAACGACCCCTTTTTTTGGGGACCATCCGTGCGCCATTCCGCTCTGGTGGCCTGTGCCTCGTTCCCGTTGCGACGCGCCTGCGATTGGTTGCGAACACAGCCTGATTTTAGGTTTTTGGCGTGTCTATTATGGTGTACCGGTGCGTGGATCTCATTCACCTCCACTCCAACAAAAGACTGCGATCCCACACTCAGTTTGTCAAGTTGGCTAACAATACACGTTCCCTTTGAAGCTCGTTTTGGATTCAGTTCTATTCCGGAGACATTCTATTTTTGTGCTGACCAGTTTTATTGCATATTTTTTGTGTTTTTGCAAGCTTCTTCTGGACTCTATCGATTGAACACAAGTTCAAAATGGTCGCTGACAAGTATATCGGGGTGGGCCTTGCCATGTCGTCGTCGCTAGCAATAGGCACGTCATTTATCATCACAAAAAAGGGCCTTATGGATACCAGCCAGCGCGTGGGCTCCGACAACTCTACGGGCCATCAATACTTACAAAACCCCATCTGGTGGGCCGGCATCTTGACCATGGCCATCGGTGAGGTGGCTAATTTCGCCGCTTATACGTTTGCTCCTGCGGTTTTGGTGACACCTTTGGGGGCTTTGTCGGTGATTATTGGAGCTGTTCTCGCTGCAATCTTCTTGAAAGAAGAGTTGGGCATTTTGGGCAAAATGGGCTGTGCGATTTGTTTGATGGGCTCGGTGATCATCTTGCTCCATGCTCCCGCAGACAAGGAGATCGAGACTGTGGATGAGATTCTCCAGTACGCCATGCAGCCGCCATTCATGTTCTACATTTTCATGGTGAGTGCCTACTCGTTGTTCACCATCTACAAGCTTGTTCCAAGATATGGCCACACTAACCCCATGATCTACCTCTCGATCTGCTCGAGTGTGGGCTCAATCTCCGTG
Organism: Metschnikowia sp. 13-106.1; assembly: GCA_002374735.1. Taxonomy (NCBI): domain Eukaryota; kingdom Fungi; phylum Ascomycota; class Pichiomycetes; order Serinales; family Metschnikowiaceae; genus Metschnikowia; species Metschnikowia sp. 13-106.1. The sequence goes on from NLAL01000051.1 coordinate 16,801, forward strand.
ATGTCCATCAAGGCATTTGGAATCGCCTTGAAGTTGACGCTTTCGGGCAATAACCAGTTCTTCCAGGCCTCCACATACATCTTTCTTGCAGTTGTGGCGCTTTGTATCGTGACTCAGATGAACTACTTCAATAAAGCGTTGGACCAGTTCGACACTTCCATCGTCAACCCCTTGTACTATGTGTCTTTCACGTCGTTTACGCTATTGGCCTCGTTCATCCTCTTCAAGGGATTCAACACCACATCTTCTGTGGACATCATCTCATTGTTGATTGGGTTTTTGGTGATTTTCTCGGGTGTTTACTTGTTGAATATCTCACGGAAGGTCATGGATAGCCTGGACAGGGAGATATTTGGTGTTCACAACTCCAAGGACATGGCGCCCATGGACAACGGCATCACGGGTTTTTCGTCGGTGAGAAGATCCATGCAATTGTCTCGGGGAGACTATGAGACCGAGGAGACGCTTGGGCTCAGGAACTTTGATTCGTTTGATCTTTCAGACGAGGAAAGTACCGCATCTCGTCACAGACACTAAGATACAGAGAGGACAGAGAAGAGAGGAGAGAGGAAAGAGAGAGATAGAGAAGATAGAAAACAGAAGACAGAAGAAGTAAGGGAAGAGAGAAGAGAAATGGAGAACAAAAAGACAGAAGAGACTGGATGTTCAGAAGGAGAAAAGAAGTGACTGATAATCAGCACGTTCAAATCATGACTAAATCTGGCGACAACGCTGCAGAAGAACTATATATACTGCGATGTGAATGAAGCCAGAATGTCTACTGTCCGCTACCTATTGATGAAAGTCTTATGGAGAAATCTTAATGGTATATTATGACGCATTAGCTATTCAAAATGGCTTTACCCAATTGGATCGAGTCAACAGAGGTGTTGATTGAGTGAGCACCAACCTGCTTTGGGAAAAGCGGTTTACTCAATAGAAGTCTTGCGTCATAAGTTAATGACACTGAGCGTTCAATTATAAATGAAGAAACCAAAAGTATCAATCTTTAGTCAGAGATGGGTTCGGATAGCATATAAAACCGACGAAAAGTTGCTGTGAAGGGATACTAGTCTAAGTACTGGTACTTGTTATAGTATGTGATTATATATTGGTGTAGAAGAGGATGTTGTCCCAAGTAAGTATGCAGTTTGGGTGCTTGAGTGCAGTACCTTCAACAGAAACCAACCAAGCTTTTCAAGTATAAGCGTTGATCGAGATGCTTTTTGTATTTCCCGATTGCGTGTTTTATGATTGTGGGCAGTTGTTATAGAGGGTTGAAGAAGACACGTGAGCACCACGTGACGTTTCTCTACCGAATAGGCATATCCGGGGATTAGATGCAGTTCCGACCTATTGACTTCGGTCATTTCTTTTAGTGCCTTCAAGGCTAATTCTCAAAGAACCCAGCTGGGTTGTTACATGGCGGAATTTGGGACCATCATATTTCTCTGGGAACCTTAAACAAGGCCCGTGGGAGGTTTTAGGTGTAGGTCACGTGACCATTCCGAGGGTATATTGTAACCCCACCAGTACAGACCATTAAAGCTAGACTGACTTCTAAAAACCAATTCTTATTCTGTAAGCGCATTAAACCATTCACCAGTATGGCCACAATTGTCACTCACTGCAGTACTGAAGTCACTTTCCATATTAATACTACTACCAAATGTCAGATTCTCGTTTGATTCTTGGTACCTCGGGTACTCTATTTACTACGGAAAACATTACTGAGTACACCGAGTAGAGAAGGGTATAGAAAACCAGAGAAAGTGAACATGTCAACAATTCTGGTACAGTAGTGGTGAATCTTATTACTTATATTCTTAACTTGTGCGACTTGTATAGACATGAAATTCCTTGTGGACTTTTAGGGAGTTTAGGGAGTAGGATTTTGGGAGTAGAATTTAGGGTAGTTGGATCTCGGGTAGTAGAATTTTGGGAGTAGAATCTTGGGTAGTAGAATTTAGGGAGTAGAATTTTGGGTAGTAGAATTTAGGGAGTAGAATTTTGGGTAGTAGAATCTTGGGTAGTAGAATTTTGGGTAGTAGAATTTAGGGTGTAGAATTTAGGGTGTAGAATTTTGGGAGTAGAATTTTGGGATCATAACCTACGGGTGTAGGTACCCATAAACTGAGCACATGCATAAAAAATATGTAGCTGCACCGCAGATGTGGGTAAAGCGGAAACATTGAAATCAATGGACGTGCCTTTGATGTATACAGTCTCATTACGGTCAACGATAAAATTACCACATCTGTAGAGAACATTTCAATCTAATCACCACTTCAGCCTAGGCCAGTGCAACCACACTTCAGTCAATGTAGTGTGGGAAGAAGAGGAGTAGTGGAAGAAGAGGAGTAGTGGAATAAGTGATTGCAGTATGACACTCTGCAACGATATAAGAAAAGGAATTTTAATGACTACCTCTTCAAAAGCCGGAGCAAACAAACAAAGCTCCACTATCATCATTTGGTGACCAGGGCAACCATCAAAGATCTGGAACAAGAGATTGGGTTTTATCTGGAGCTAGAGATTGGGTTTTTTCTGGAACAAGAGATTGGGTTTTTTCTGGACCAAGTTCAAGAAATCAACTTGGACTCATCATCCTTATGATTTTGTTCAACTCTTTCATCTTGGAAATGTCCTCCAACACATCTTCCCCACATCCAGTTGTCCACGTTGTGGAATTCCCTACTCCACTGCCATTCTTGAAAAGGTCAAACACATTTTCTTTGAATGCACCATGGCTGAAGTTATCTGGCAAGAATGCAAAATGTTTCAACCTATGTTTTAGTATATATTGATATACAGGGATATGTAAGTTGTACCTTACAAGACCAAAGTCCTAGACGAGGTGCGAGGTGGGTGAAGAGTTTTCACCCACCAGTGACCTGCATATAGATGCCTTATTGGTCTGCATACAATGCATCTACGAAGTACCTTGACTCCGTACATGCTAGATACTTGTTGACAAAATGTCAGGAACTCCCTCAATTCAATACGCTATTGGAAACCCTGACTCTGATTTCAAAAAACTCGATCTCTATTATTATTACATCAAGACTTTGATCACTTACAGAAAACCAACCAAACGTCGGATCGATATTGATCTTACCAATGATTTGATTCCTTTGACGCCAGATTCAACGCGCAGAAATATCTCTTACTTTAAACCGTTCTATCGACGACGTTTTTAGTTGATCTTTTTAGAACGCCATTATAGACGGAGGTCTCAAACCTCACTGCGCAAACTTTCACTTCTCTAAACACTTCGGTGTTCACTATCGGAGTTTTTCACTTCTCTAGAAGTTTTCTCCGAAACCCATTTATAGACTCGTAGCCTATGAATAAAGATATATATATATATAGTTTCTAGACAAGCAGCCTATGAATAAACACAAGTTTTAATGGGTATTGTATGTTGCTAAGTTAAAACTCCTGTACTTGTATAATAGCTATCTGGCCTATATGGAAGCTTGTCGTTGTATAGTGGGCCTAGGCGGCACATGACCAGAGTCACGTGATTAACGTCGTGTGATCAAAGTAACGTGATTAACATCACGTGCGCCACTGCTGCGTCAGCGACTGCGAATTGCCATGCGCGGCCGCTGAACAATTTCGCAGCCTAGACCACCTTTAAATGTGAGTGCTTAGCAACGTACCCAGCACGTACGCAGTCCAAGTACTTTGGGTTTGGCTTGGGTGCAGGCAGTGCTTTATATGCAGAACCAGCCTTGCAGTATGTACAGGCCGCAAGTAAAAGAAGAATGAACCCGTACACCCCGTCCTTCCGGTCCAATACAAAGGGTCTTGCGAGGCAAGCTTACCTATTTGGTAGATGCGCTATACGCAGGGCCCTGTCTGTAGAATAATTTGTGCACTATATACAGGAAAACCGTATGGTCGTGAAGTTCTAGTCTTCAAACTAATATTTTGTTCCAGAGCAATTTCAGAAAGTTGTGATATTTTAGAGTCGCACTTATATGCATTGTGAATTCTGAAAATTGCACACTCAAAATAGAAGATTTTTCTGTGACTTTGTATTTTTCTAAATTTGGTAATGGTTAAAGTCAAAATATTCGCTTTGGGAAATTTTGAGTTTGTGGACATTTGCGGTTTTGTAACCATGTGAACGTATAGTTTTGTACAATTGTTGTTTTTTGATGCAAATTCTCGTAAAATTGTTGTTTTTTGATGCAAATTCTCGTAAAGTTGTTGAATTTTGACGCATAAACTCGTACAATTGTTGATTTCTGACGCATAGTCTCGTAAAATTGTTGTTTTTTGACGCATAGTCTCGTAAAGTTATTGTTTTTTGATGCAAATTCTCGTAAAATTGTTGTTTTTTGATGCGTAGTCTCGTAAAGTTGTTGATTTTTGACGCATAGAAACGTAAAGTTATTGTTTTTTGATGCAAATTCTCGTAAAATTGTTGTTTTTTGACGCATAGTCTCGTGAAATTGTTGATTTTTGACGCATAGTCTCGTAAAATTGCTGATTTCTTGCTGATTTCTGAAGCTTAGACTCGTAAAATTGTTGATTTCTGACGCATAAATCCGTAAAATTGTACACTTTTCACGCATAAATCCTTAATATATTTGTAGTTTTGGTGGATTTCCACACCGCGCACAGAAAAATCACCCAGTAAAATCACACTGAAAAATCACTCTGAAAATTCGCACTAAAAAACCTACACTGAAAATTCGCACCCAAACTTCAACCTGTGTTTTAGTATATAACATACAATTATATGTACGTTGTTCCTTACAAGACCAAAAATGTACATTGTTAAGATGCAGGTGTAAACCCTTCACCCAGTAACCTGAACATAGTACATTAGTGGCTTGCATACCAAGAAGTACCTTGACCCCGTCATACTTGACCCCGTCATACTTGACCCCGTCCTACTTGACCTCATACTTGACCCCGTCCTACTTGACCCCGTCACTTGACTCCATACATAATAAATGCTTGTTGAGATATAATTCGCATAAGGAAAATGGAAGTTTAGGAAACTTGCAGCAATATATTTTTTACGTTTGTGATTTTCGGTGTTGGGTGGTGTTTAGACCTGAAATCTGTCCTTTTATAGAACTCTTCTTTAAACCGTTCTATCGACGACACTTTTAGTTTGATCTTTTTTAACAAGATTATGGACAGAGGTCTCAAAAGGATTTCGAAAACAGCTTTTAGCTCAAGATCCGGAGCGGGGTCATGATCGATCTCCTTTCGGCTTAAGCAATCGGCAACGCGGTTGCGATCTCCTGGGATGTATTTGATCTCGAATTCATATTCCGCAAGGAAGTCAAGGCTTCGCACGATGCGGGCGGACGGGTTCTTAAGACGACGGATGTATTGCAACGAGTGGTGGTCCGTGTAAAGGATGAAGGGCTTGTCCACTAGGTAATGACGCCACTTCCGTAAAGCGTGGAGGATCGCGAGGAATTCCTTTTCCCGTGTATCGTAACGTAATTCAGCGGCCTGAAATTTTCGCGATTCATAGGCAACGACTCCTAGGAGTTTATTGTTTTCATCAACTTGGTTGAGGACGGCACCGGAGTAATAATTGCTGGCGTCCGTGTAGACCACATAAGTCGCTTGTGGATCAGGTAGGATTAGCACGGGTGGTGAAGTGAGTTTGTCCCGGAGTTGCTCGAAGTTAGACTGTTGGACAGCGGTCCAAGGTGTTTTACCGGCGATATAATCGTGGATGCACGCGGTGTATTTTGCGAAGTCCTTAATGAACCGGCGGTAGTAACCAGCAAGACCGAGGAAACTCTGGGCTTCTTTAACTGATTTGATATCCTTCCATTCGACAATGGTTTGAATCTTGTCCGGGTTCGGACGTATTCCGTTCTTACCAATAACGTGACCAAGGAAGTTCAATTCCGTTTGGAAAAAGTAGCACTTGCTAGCCTTAGCAATAAGTTTGGCTTCTCTTAACCGTTGAAGGACGATTTTGAGGTGTTTTTTGTGGTCCTCCTCATTTTTGGAAAACACTAGTATGTCGTCAAGGTAGACTATGATGAACTCTCGTAAGGAGGTGTTAAAAACTTCGTTCATGAGTTTTTGGAACGTAGCGGGCGCGTTGGAAAGGCCGAATGGCATCACACGCCACGTACATTGTCCGAATGGGGTGACAAAGGCTGCCTTGTCGAGATCATTTTCATCGATGCGCACTTGGTGATAGCCAGAGTGTAGGTCGAGGGATGAAAAGATTTTTGCACCGGCAATGGTGTCAAATATATCTGAGATCAATGGAAGTGGGAAGCGTTCCTTAATAGTAATGTTGTTAAGAGCTCTGTAATCAACGCAGAGTCTCTTGGTACCGTCTTTCTTTTTCACGAAAATGATAGGAGCTCCATACGGTGAGCCATGCGGAATAATTTTTCCGGCCTGAACTTTCATTTCTCAAAACACTTTGGTGTTCTCTCGGAGTTTTTGCACTTCTTTTTGAAGTTTTATCCGAACAAAATTTATAGACTTGTAGCTCATGAATAAATGTATATGTATATGGAATCTGTGACCATGTCCGTTTGAAACCAGGGGAATCGACCATGTGTATTTGAAACTAGAGGAATCTGTGACCATGTCCGTTTGAAACTAGGGGAATCTGTGACCATGTCCGTTTGAAACCAGGGGAATCTGTGACCTTGTGTATTTAAAACCCCGGGAATCTGTGACCTTGTGTATTTAAAACCCCGGGAAATTGTGACCATGTGTATTTAAAACCCCGGAAATTGTGACCATGTGTATTTAAAACCCCGGGAATGAGGGCTTGGTCCGTTGGCGGCCTTTGAGAGGAGACAATCTAGGTCTCTGTACCGAAAAAAGACTGGCAAGGCTGGCATGACTGGAGGTCAATGCATTCAAATTAATGGCTCGAAATCTTTGATTAGTTTCTAGGAGTTTAGTGGGACTAGGGCGTCGATGTGATGGGAATGGAAGTTGCTTGTTCTTGCTAATGCCCAAGCTACCAAGAGAAAAAGAGAGGAGGAGGAGGAGGAGATCTTGGCCCAGGCCCGTGCTGATGAAGAGGCCGAGAAAAAGGCCCAAGCAGAGCGCCAGCAACGCCAGCAACAACAGCACAAGAAGCAGAAACTCGGTAAGCTAAATATCAAAACTGAAAATTCTGCTCCTCGTGCTGCTCCTGAACCACCCCGAGAAATCTCAAAAAGCGAGAAGCTCTGGACAGTCAAGTATGCACCTACGGATATCAACCAGCTTTGCGGAAACAAGCCACAGGTCAATAAGTTGCGCAACTGGCTCTCGAAATGGTTTGATTTGAAACCTTGGGAAATTGTGACCATGTGTATTTGAAACTTTTGGAAATTGTGACCATGTGTATTTGAAACTTTCGGAAATTGTGACCATGTGTATTTGAAACTTTCGGAAATTGTGACCATGTGTATTTGAAACTTTCGGAAATTGTAAACTGTGAATCCGTTGATTTTGTAGTCATGATAGTTCGAACAGCTAGATTGGGATACTTGTGAATTTCGAGAGTTGTTCACTCATTTTCAACTTTTGTTTTAGTATATATTAATATACAGGGATATGTAAGTTGTACCTTACAAGACCAAAGTCCTATGTAACGGGTCCACAGCGCTTCTTATACTTTTCAGTTCGGCTAAGACTCGCACAGCCGTCATTGTTACCTTACCTCCGTACACGCTAGGTATTCGTTGACACTCATAGATTGGCATATTTGATTTGATAGAGTCTGAAAAAATACGCTAAAAAATTTGCTGATTTTGGAAACTTGTGGTTTTTACAGGTTTAATTTTGATGAAAGTTGGGAGCTTGTCGTCAAATTGGGGATAGAATGTGTGGTATATTCTCGTAAAATTGTGCACTTTGCATGTATGGTCTCGCAAAATTGTTGATTTATGATGTACTAACTCGTACTTTTGTGGCTTTTCCATGCACAGACTCGTACAATTGTTGATTTCTGACGCATATACTCGTAAATTTGTTCAATTTTCATGCACAAACCCGTAAACTTGAAGTTTGGTAATGCAGAATCTCGTAAAAGTATAGTTTTTGGACGCACAGTCTCGTAAAATTGTAGTTTTCAATGCAGAGTCTCGTAAAAGTATAGTTTTTTGACGCATTAACTCGTAAAATTGTCGACTTGTCATGCAAACAGTCGTAAAATTCTTGCTTTTTAACGCAATGGAGCCTTAAATGCAGGGCACTTAAGGGTATGTACGGCATATACGCCTCATATCACAACACTCCCTCTGAAGTTGTACTTCCGAAACCACTAAGTTTGCATAGATGAACTAGTCTATCTCTAGTAAGCACTTTTGTGAACATGTCGGCTATATTATCTTTTGTGACGACACGGTCTAGTTTGATTTGCTTGGTGAGAACCCTGTCTTTGACATAGTCCACTTTCTTGCGAATCGGTTTGGTTCCTTAAAGTAGAGAGTCATTGTTCACAGTCTTAATTGCCCCTTCGTTATCGCAGAGCAAAGTGCACTTGTGTTTATGACCTAGTTCTTGAAGTAGGTTTGATATCCACTCGAGTTGACCAACGGTAGTTTGGAGTGCTATCATCTCTGCGGCTGTAGTCGAGCTTGTAGAGATTGTTTGGAGTTTGGGTCGATAACAGATGGGACCATCAGCAAGCATTATCAGAAAACCTGTGGTAGATTTAGAATTCGCGTCAGGCTCTGAGCCGAAATCTGAGTCACTATATGCAACAAGTGTATCAGTCATAGTTATAGTACAGTAGAGTATAGTACAGTAGTACAGTAGAGTATAGTACAGTAGTACAGTAGAGTATAGTACAGTAGTACAGTAGAGTATAGTACAGTAGTACAGTAGAGTGTAGTACAGTAGTACAGTAGAGTGTAGTACAGTAGTACAGTAGTACAGTAGAGTATAGTACAGCAGTACAGTAGAGTATTGTACAGTGGTAAAGTATACGCATTAACCAGTAAAATTGTCGATTTTTCACGCAAACAGTCGTAAAATTGTTGCTTTTAAATGCATTAACTCGTAAAATTATTACTTTTTAACGCATTAACTCGTAAAATTGTCGTTTTGTGATGCACAACCTCGTAAAATTGACGATTTTGTAATGCACAACCTCGTAAAAGTATAGTTTTTGGACGCACAGTCTCGTAAAAGTATAGTTTTTGGACGCACAGTCTCGTAAAATTGTAGTTTTCAATGCAGAGTCTCGTAAAATTATAGTTTTTTGACGCATTAACTCGTAAAAGTGTCGATTTTTCACGCAAACAGTCGTAAAAGTCTTGCTTTTTAACGCATTAACTCGTAAAATTGTAGTTTTGCAATGCAATATCTCTTAGACTTGGATATTTCGAATAGATAACTTGGTCTAGTGTTGATATATTGTTGTGAAATTGTGCATTTATAATGTATATCCTCAACAAATTGACCATTTGGGATGCCGAAAGTCGTGAAAGTGTACATTTTGTAACATTACTTCGAACGATTGTAACATTAAAACCCTAGAGGTTTCCAAATTTGGGTACTTAAAGCTGTAATTTTTAAATCGGTTGAATTTTAGTGCACTGCTTTGTAAAATCATAGGTTCTTCATGCATTAAACCGTTAAACTATAGATTTGGTAGGCACAAAGTCGTAAAATTGCTGATTAATTATGTACTGTCTTGAAAATTTGGAGATCACAATACATGAACTCGGAAAAGTGCAGATTTTCAATGCAAAGTGCCGTAAAATTGTCGAATTTGGACGCATAAACTCGTAGAAAAGTCGAATTTGTACGTGTGGCCTTGTAAAATTGATGAATTTCAAAGCAAATTCTCGCAGAATTGGCGATTTTGTATCGCTTTAGTCGTAAAAATAAAAACTTTAATGTATCCGGTCATAATGGTCAACAATTGGCACGAATGGAATGGCAAACATTGCTTTTTTTTGAGAAATGGCTCCATAAAAGCTTTCTTTTGTATCTCATTTGCTCGTGAAACTGTACATTTATGTTGCAGAGTTTCTTAAGTATGTAGAATCGCATGGCTTAACTCGCAAATATGTAGAATTGTTATGCACGGGCTCGTAAAAGTGTACTTGTATAATGTATACTCTCGTAAAAGTATAATATTGTTATGCACTCACTCGTAAACCTGTATAATTGTAATGTACACCCTCGGAAAAGTGTTGATTCCTGATGCAAATCTTCGTAAAAGTGTCGATGTGTAATGCATGATCTGCAAACAAATGGATCTGGGATGCAAAGCCTCGTATAAATGTATAAATACAATGCACGAAGTCGTAAAAGTGTAGTTTCGTACTGCAGGAACTCGGAAAATTGCTGAAATTGCATGCATAGGTTCGTAAAATTGTAGGGTTTGTACGCACAAAGTCGTAAAAATGACCATTTGTGATGCAAAGTTTCGTAAAAGCATAGCATTTGAATGCAGGAGTTCAGAATGGTGGATCTTATCCAAATAGAATATTTGGCAGCCTCATAAACTATAGGTTGTTCATGCACAAAGTCATAGAACTATAGGTTGTTCATGCACAAAGTCGTACAATTGTGGATTTTGCATCGATGTATCCATAAGAACATGGATTAGCTCAAAATCTCGTAATGGTTTATACTCACTCTGTTCAGTCACTCTGTCCACTCACTCTGTTCACTGACTCTCTCTGCCTTTCATGTTGTCTGCACCTGGCTACCTCGCTATGGAAAAAAGACCTTGCGCATTGCCACGAGCCCAGTACGACTTCCGACTTCTCCAGATCTCTTCTCCAGATCTCTTCTCCAGATCTCTTCTCCAGATCTCTTCTCCAGATCTCAACAGATCTCTTCTCCAGATCTCGTATGTAGAATCTTATGTAAATCTTATGTAAATCTGATGTAGAATCTGATGTAGAATCTGTTTCGGGATGTCTGTTGTGGGTATAGACCAATTCCAACATGAAGCCATCAATGTCAGAGTATGGGGTAAGCTTCAGGGGTTCACGTCCAGGACTTCAGTTCACGGCCAGGACTTCAGTTCACGGCCAGGACTTATGACTCATGGGGTCTAGAGCTGGCTCTCTAAATGGAATTGAAAAGTGTAGAATTGTGTTAAAAATCCGTAAAGATTGCGATTTCTTGGTTTTCAGTTTCCTGGAGGTTTCCATTTGTAAAGAATTAGCTCGAAATTATGGAGATATTTGGTGCACGAGCTCGTAAAATTGTATTTTTTTGATGCACAGTCTCGTAAAAGTGTTGGAATCTAATGCATAAGCTCGTAAAAGCATGGATTGTGTATGCACATAGTTGTAAAATGGTCAACTTACCGAGCATAGTCTCGTAAAAGTATTGAATTCCAATGCACGGACTCGTAAAAGAATTGAATTGTAATGCACGGACTCGTAAAAGTATTGAATTCCAATGCACAGTCTCGTAAAATTGTTTAAATCCAATGCACAGTCTCGTAAAATTATATAATTCCAATGCACAGTCTCGTAAAATTGTTTAAATCCAATGCACAGTCTCGTAAAATTATATAAATCCAATGCACGTGTTCGTAAAAACGTACTTTCTAGTTTCGTCCAATTGTAGATGTCAGAATTGGTAAACTTGTGGTATCACAAAAAGTCGAATTGGTGTTTTTGTAAACTTGTGGATCTGAAAATGCATAAAATAGTGCCCCTAAATGGAAAGTACCTGTAACATTAGTTCGTAAAAACCAGTCAGTCTGCTGGCCTCAAGTTATTGAGAATATACACAAAATCTTTTAACGTCAAAATACATGACTAGCTCTGGCAGAGTGCAAAAATAAATATGCAGAGATTCACGTATAAAAAAATCATAATAGGGATGGTGGGCTGATGTGGAAAAACCCGAAATGCGGACTGCTTGACCTCATTTTCTGTACTCTTTCAACGCGTCCTGCATATAAGCGTCCTTTCAATTCACCAATTTCCCAGTCCACCATGTAGAATCCCAGTAACACCCATTTATGGAACCATTATGGAACATCTATGAAACTATTATGGAACATCTATGAAACGATTATGGAACATCTATGAAACCATTATGAAACATCTATGAAACCATTATGAAACATCTATGAAACATCTATGAAACCATTATGAAACATCTATGAAACAAATAGAAACACCAGAATGGGTAAAATCCCGTTCCAACTCACTCGATATACGTATTCCTGCACATAAAAAGTCACTTCAACACACCAATAAGTCACTCTAAACTACCTGAAGCATCCTTAAAGCACCTACAAACAGGCTTATCAAACCCGGGAAACTCATTTGAAACAAATAAAATAGTATCCCGTAAATAAACGGTCTACCTGCACCCACTTTACAGATTCCGGCATATAATACATCGGCTAAGTACACCAATTACTCTTTTCTAAACCACCTAAAGCACATATGCAACGCCCCCGAAACACTCAAAGCGGAACTTTAAAACAAAATTCAAGTTATGGAAAAGTAAAGTCTTAAAGCCCGACTGAATCACCTCATTTTGTGTCTCCTTTGGTAGTTCCTGCATATACCGATCCTTCAAAACCACATGACACCTATTTGAAGTACCCCTTAAGCACTAGTGCAAAGCCATAGATGTAAAAAAGACTAACACTACCAAATCCGAACTCCACCAGCGGGTGGTTTGTGTCTGTCTTTCATGATTCCTGCACATAATGTCTCGTCTGAATACACCAATGACTTGTTCCCGAACCACCTGAAACCTCCAAAAACACCCCTAAAACATGTTTGAAACATATCTAATTATCACGTGACCAATACGTTTAAAGCCCGACTCCATCAGCACATTTTATCTCTCTATACTATTACCTGCATGTAAGGTCTCCACCGAGAGACCAATTACTCAATCCAAACCACCTAATGTACCCCTTAGAAACCCCTGAAACCACTTAGAAACAAACGATAAGCACCTGAAACAAAACCGCCCGAAATTGGACTCAATAAATCCAAATTCTTTTACCCTTAACTATCGCCTGCATATAAGGTCTCGTCAAAGTCACCAATAAGTCATTCCCAACCACCGAAAACAACTCTGAAACAATTTTGAAACAACTTCGAAACACCCCTAAAGTACCCCTAAAACAAAAAAAAACTCAAACCCCATCAGTATCCCATAAAAACACGGCCCCACCTCCTATCTTTCGTATCTCCTGCACATAAAGCCTCGTCTCACTACATCAATACACCACACCCCAACTCCACACCACAACCAAATCCACTACAACCAACTCCACAACCATGGGCGCAACGCTCTCGCTCCAAGCGCCTCATGCCCAAACAGTGGCTGTTCGCTCATACGTGGACGTTCTCCAAGAATACCAATTTCTAGGCATCATCAACAACACGCGGTTCCTCAAAACCATCAAGGCCTACGACTCCAAATCCAACACCCTAGTGGTGATCAAAGTGTTCATCAAACCACCCCAAAGCCCCGTGGACCTAAAGGCAGCCATAACGGGGATTTCGCGTGAGGCCGCGCTCGTGGAACCATATTGCAATATCTTGGGCTGGAATAAGATCATAGAGACGGATCTGGCGGGGTACCTAGTTCGGCAATTGGGGCGCACCAATCTCTATGACCGAATGTCCATGGCGCCGTTTCTTTGTGCTGTGGAGAACCTCTGGTTGGTGTACCAATTGGCGGTTATATTGAGCACCGTGCACGACCAGTGTGGAATAGTGCATGGCGACTTGAAGACGGAGAATTTATTGGTGACTGGGGGGAATTGGCTTGTGGTGACGGATTTCCTGGCCCACACCAAACCAGTGGTGCTACCGGAAAATAACCCCAGTGAATATGCCTTTTACTTTGACCTGTCCAACCGGCGCACGTGCTACTTGGCTCCGGAACGGTTTTATAGTGGCACGCCAAAAAATGCCGACCTGGGACGGGGATTGCCTCCGCACGATATCTTCTCGTTTGGGTGTGTTGTTGTGGAGTTGTACCAGAATGGCGAACCTGCATTTACTCTTTCCGACCTCTATAAGTATAAGAAGGGGGAGTTTCCGGTGAACGTGCTGGCACTCCCGGACTCAATGCAGGACATGGTGCTGCTGTGTTTGTCGTTAGACCCGAAGGAGAGACCCCGAGCTCGTGACCTTGTGGAGAACTCCGTTTTCCCGAACTTTTTTGCCCATCTTCATGGCTTTCTTTATGAGCTCAACACAACTAGTCGCTTTGTGCTGACCGACCATAATAAGTCACCCAGCGATCTCCGAATCGAGCACATTTATGGCCAATTTGCAACACTTTTTTCCAAATTGGGAATCAAGATCGAAGAAAAAAACTCTGAAGAGGAAGAAAAGGGCCTAGAAAAGGGCCTGTCCTCGGACTTTACCTCCGACTTTCCTCATTATTGGTTGGCTTTCCCCGGAATGCAGGCATACCGGATCAAGGCGCAGGCCCTGTGCAACGACGGGTGCTTAATCCTCCTAAATGCTGTGCTCTCATTGGTCAGCACGCTCCAACGGCCGGAAAACAAGGTCAAGGCTTGTGAGCTTATCTTGGCGCTTTCGGAACATATCTCTGACGAGGCCAAACTAGACCGTTCTGTGCCGTACCTTCTCCAGATTGTGGAGGATTTCCTCGTGGACATCAGCCAGAATGTGGACTCGTCCATGCAGGAGGCCAATTTCTTGGGTACTTGCCATGTTTCGTCCCGGGTGGCCAGCGTGGCGTTGGTGTGTGTGACTAATCTCTTGGAAACCTGTACATCTGTGAACTCTATCAACGTACATCTTTTCCCGGAGTATATTGTGCCGAAACTACGGGCTGTGGCTTTCATGGGGAGCAAGTTCCAGGCTGAACTTGACCACGTGAAGAAAACCATGGCCCTGTGTTTCCCATACTTGGTCCGCATATGCTGTCGGTTCGATGGTCTTTCGCAAACCGCCAAAAAAGAACGGGAAAACGGCGCTGATCTGGGGAAAATGGAAGGAGAGATCACCGAGATCACCGAGTCTCTTTTGACCCTGCCAAATGTGGATATACGCATAAGTCTTGTCAATAACCTCCTTCCTCTCTGCCAGTACTTTGGAGTGGACAAAACAAACGATGTGATTTTGCCCCATTTGATCACTTACCTTAACGATGCAAGTTACCAGCTCCGCTTGGCGTTTCTCCTGTCACTCATAGGTATTGGAAACTTCATTGGCATTTTAGCCTTTGAACAATACCTCATTCCGCTCCTCCTCCAGACGTTGGGTGACCATGAGGTGCTTGTTGTGTTGAAAGCACTTGAGATATTTGTTTTTTTCGTCCGGAAAAAGCTTATCATGGCAGAATTCAACGCCTTGTCCATATACAAGGAGCTCCTCCAGCACTCGCTCCCGTTGGTGCTCCAGCCCAATGAATGGATCCGTCAGCTGGTCATGTGTCTTGTTTTGGCCGTTTCAGAAAACTTGCTGGATGCAGATCGCTTCTGTTTCTTGTACCCGTTGATCAAGACTTATTTGGCTTATGATATTTCCGTTCTTACGTGGGATTCATTGTACCCATGCTGGGTGAAACCGGTAAGCCACCGAGTGTTCGAGTTATCGTTGACGTGGCTCCACAAATCCACATCCAAGTCGCTATTCTGGAAACAAAAGAATGTGTCCGTCATCAAGGCCAATGGGAAAAAGAAACTCGTGTCGTATTCCAAGGACTTGGGACGCCTGGTCTACCTTGGGAGTGCACATAGCCCTCCTCTCGAAAGTCCCAGTTCCGAGTTGCCTCTTTCCTCCGAGGACCGGAGCTGGGTGCTCAAGTTGAAGGCTGTCGGTTTGGAAATCAAGGACCTCTGGAAGGTTTTTGCACTTAAGGATTTTTTGGTGGGAATCTCCCGTCTGAGGAGTTATAGTGAGACGGGCCATCTGCGCAACTTTGAACTTGCCAGCACAATGAATATTCCGCCCAAGACGGTGTTTTTTGATGTCCGGTATAAAACAGAATTGATCGAGGGAGGAAAGACGGAAAAAGAGCTTACAGGAGTCCCAGGTGCTCAAGGTAGCTCCTCTATTTCGGGTACTGCCCCATATGCAACACCTACTGTTCTTTCCGGTTCAGGAGCAATATCGATACCATCAACTGCTGGTACGGCTGCTGGTACAGCTGCTGGCGTACCCAAAAAGGCAAGTGCTTCTTTGCAGACCAGCCAGATGAATGCATTTGGAGAAATCGACTCTCCTCTTGACCCTGGTTCTTCTCTGCAGGACCGGAACCCTGGGTACACACGCATGTTCTCCATTTCCAACGACAAAATCATTACTTCGACCATGAGACACAACTTCAGCGGGCTGAACCCGTACATCCTCAAATACCTTGAAAATATGCAGTTCCAGCCAACGTTGGATGATTTCGGGGAGTTTGGACCTGTTGCCAAAATGAGTAAGGAGCCGCAGGGCTCGCAACCAGTACAAGGCAAGAGGGTGGTTCGATTTAAAAACAACATCAACAGCAATAGTACGGAGGCGGTTACCAAAATAGCTGTGGCTCCGTTTTCAGAGTTTTTCGTTTCTGGTTCGGAAACAGGAGTTTTGAGGGTCTGGGACTCCCATAAAGTGGAAACGTTAAATCTGGGCAGTGTACGACTCACTCTACAGCTTGAAGGGGCCATTACCGAAATCACTTTCATGTCCCACCGGTTTGTTTTTGCTTCTGCAACCACCCAGGGCCAAATCGGGGTGTTCAGAGTGCATATAGTGCGGAGTAAGAACCGGAAAATCATCAAGATTTCAAAACTCTCGCAGATCAGAGACTTTACTTTATCCCAAGGCTTTGCTACCACCTTGGAATTTATGGCGTATGAGGAGAAAACACTATTGGTGGCCTTGACGTCTCAATGTGCAGTTGTGGGGTATGATGTCATTACAGGAAAGAGAGAGTTTGAATTATTGAACCCTCCTTCGTATGGTATCCCGAAAACCCTAATTTCGAATTCCATCTGGCTTCTTTTGGGTACTTCTGAGGGTATACTCTGTTTATATGACATGAGATTTCGGGTTCTTGTGAATGCATGGAAGGTTAAGGTTGATCAGGGAGAACATTCGGCCATCCACAAATTGGTGATGATCCCTGAACCAAACTTAGAAAGGACAGAAAGGATGGAGGGACTGGAAGGGGCCGAAATACGAGGAGATTCCAGGGGAGGAGTGCACAGAGGACCCTTTTTCGGGATGATCGGAGGAGGAGATGAACCGGAAGTCACGCTTTGGGAGATCCCCGAGTTTGAGTGCAGACAAGTGCTAAGCTCTTCTTCAACGCCCAAGATCCGGAAATACAGCCTCCAAAAAGTTCTGGAAGACCAGGCTGTTTCGGAGCTTTTTGCAGATTTCTCCTTGGATTTGGAGCCTCCAATCTGCAACTCCAACACGTGTTTGGTTTCATCGGGAAAGACGTTGAACCAGCTCGTAACCGCGACTGCAGATAAGCGAGTCATAGTATGGGATATGAAGAATATATCGGACTCCGTTCTGCTTGGGGGAAAAAGCACATTCTACAGGAACCAGGTGACACGTGACTTGGCTATGAGCTACGAGAAAATCGAAACCAAGGCCGAATTTTTCGAAGATGAAATCACTGCTATTGGTGTTTTGGAACAAGGCCCGGAATTGCTCGTTGTCGGTGACCGAACCGGCGCCCTATCGATTTTCCGGTAATGACTGTCCAAGGAATATGAAGAATTCCAGTTCAGTCTGCCACAGAATTGGTACTGAAGCCACTATTAGATGGTTATGGAATGCAGTACCAGCCTAGTCTAGTGCTAGTCTCATTGCTAATGGACTGCCTTACTTGTGTTTACGGTACTGAAGGGATGTTAAAGTCCAATAGCAACTACTGAAAGTACCAAGAACAACTACTAGAGATGGTACAATACTATTCCAGTGCTACTCCTAGTACAATCAAACGACAACTACACCAAGAAGAACCATGAATTGGAGGAGGAGCAGGAGGAGGCCTCCATGAAATTGAAAGAAACGACGGCCAAGTTGGAGATATCGATAACAAGGCCGAGCAATTGGAGAAAAAAATTTTCTTTGTTGGAGCCGGAGAAGGATAAATCGAAGAAGAAGAACCAAGTGTTGGAGGAGGAGTCAGAGAAATCAACCAGCAATTGGAATGAAAATCGAACCCTATCACGAGGTGTTACTGGGATACCTGCCTAGGCCCATGGCATGGCCAGAACACCTGTACCGCGCCTACCCATGTACCACCGCTATACTCTACATTCCTATACTCTACTATACTCCACACTCCTTCAATATTCTCATCTATGATTGGTTGTTGAAATGGTTATTGCAGTGTACTGAATGTTCTGAGGGTGTTAGAGTACCCATTGCACTATGTTATTGAAGAATTCGAGTGCTAGTGTGATCGAGTTCATTTACAGCTAGTCCACTTTGGTACGATTCAGTCTTCAGTCCAGTCCAGTTTTTTATTTTTTTTTTTGTGACAAAGTGTTCCAGCTTCAGTGTCTGTTTCTGATTTAGTGACTTTTCCAGCAAAAATGTCTGTTTCAGCTTCAATGGGTGTTCCTAAATCCCTAGTATCAGTCCATTTTACTGCTGGAACGTCAACAGTTCCCCAGACATAGCATACAGTGAGATCAGGTTCAGATCATGCACTAAAGAAACAACGGAATCAGGTATCACGAAGCTAAAAAAAAATATTAGCTCACTCAAGGGTTACACAAGATTGATTCATCAACATCACAAACATTGTCCGGACA
Organism: Metschnikowia sp. 13-106.1; assembly: GCA_002374735.1. Taxonomy (NCBI): domain Eukaryota; kingdom Fungi; phylum Ascomycota; class Pichiomycetes; order Serinales; family Metschnikowiaceae; genus Metschnikowia; species Metschnikowia sp. 13-106.1. The sequence goes on from NLAL01000051.1 coordinate 35,504, forward strand.
ACGAAGTGAAGTTGTATTCATTCAGCGAAGCATCAATCCATCGTTTGCCAGGGAAGAAAACCGATCACGGAAAGGTTTTATGGTTTACGGAAATGGTACTCCAATATTTTAGACATGATAGTAACAGAACTTGGTAACGACTAACCCATTTGAAGCCAAGTGTGATTGAAATGAGAACAAGCATGTGGATGTGAAAGAAAAATATGTGGACATCAAAGAAAGCATATCTAGGACAGGGTGAAAAAGCACAAGAATTGAGTATATCCCTACAGCAGGGGCCATTGCTAAAACACTGAACGCCCTACAGTCTAGTGCTTCACACAAGCATCTACGGTTCACTGTTACGCAAAGGTCCATGGTCCACTGCTTTCCAAGGTATTTTCTTTTTTCCTCGGCAGAGGCAACAAGCCATTATGCAATTCAACAGAGGTATTGTGAGACTTTTTATTGGGCTCACTGATCAGGGCATCCTGATTCGTCTTAACTAGGGATTCTTCCAAACCCGTATCTTTTGAGACATTGGTACAGCTTCTTGGACAGCTTCTTTTGAGACATTGGACAACTTCTTTTGAGACATTGGTACAGCGTCTTTTGAAACAATCAGAGGAGCATCTTCTAATAGTTTACTTTCTTTCAGGCGACGAGAAACTAGACATCATTAGAGAATACCAGAATCGGAATAGTTTCTGTACACCTAACCTAGGGAACTGGACAAGCTGAGAAACCATCAGGTACAGTATGAGACATCAGACAACATGCACTCAGCTGCCAACTACTAGGCACCTGGATTACGAACTATCTGGATTATGAGCTATCTGGATTATCAGATACCAGGATTATGAGCTGTCTGAATTATTAGGTACCAGGATTATTAGGTACCAGGATTATGAGCTATCTGGATTATTAGGTACCTGGGTTAGTATGCTGAATTTTGGAACACTCGGGAACTCTCTGAGAATTTCCTCTAAGTACTTTTCCCAAGTACTTTCTCTGAGCTAAAAAAGGACTTCGCTCAAAAAGCCTTTCGGTGAGCTCAAGTCTCAGGCTGGATACACTAATTGCCAGTACAACTGTGCCAGTGAAACAGCTCCAAAACAAATATATTCCTGGCACACCTTCACCAGTATCCATAATACTCATATGGAATATCTACCCATTGGCCCTAAGCACTGACTAGGGACATTTATGGGGTATACGGGTATAGATAGATCCTACATGCCACAGTGGTCCATAACCAGTGTCAGACGCCACGGCAATAATTGTTTATCGAAAAAATCAGGGCGTCTTCACTAAAAATATTAAATAGGGGTAGATTGCATGTGACATTGTAAACCGTGAGCCAAAACATTGTTTGGGTTTAGCACATTGTGCATTATTTAAAGCCAATAGCTTATTGTAGCAAGGTGTGGAGGCCGTTGCACAGGAGGCTTTTGAGTGACGGTTGAATGCGAAGTCCTGCAGAAAACTCCTCACCACATACGAACCTCACACGAACTCTACGCACTATAAACGAACCTCACACGAACTCTACGCACTACGAACAAAACATGTCACCCTGCGACCCTCGCACTCACACTACGAACAAACCTCACGCACTGTGCACTACACACTACGCACTGTGCACTACACACTACGCACTGTGCACTACACACTACGCACTGTGCACTACACACTGTGCACTACACACTGTGCACTACACACTACGCACTCCGCATTTCTACATTTCTACAATTCCGCATTCCCGCATTTCCGCATTCCCGCACGCACGCCGGTCTTTATAAACGCGGGCTTGCGATGAGAAAGGGAACCCCATCTTTTTCTCTTCCCCATTATCTGCCGCGTAGTCTCCATTTCCCCCATGACTTTCGACGACAAAAAAGGAATGCACATTGCCTTGGAAGAGGCTAAAAAAGGTAAGTATTTCTAGAGAGATGCTGTGTTGAGTGGGAGACTGTCGATTTCCACTGTTTTTTAGGGTCATTTTAGGGTCATTCAAGGGTCGTTCTAGGGTCATTTTAGAGGTCATTTTAGGGACTTTTTAGAGGTCATTTTAGGGAAGTTCTAGGGTCATTCCAGCGTCGTTCCAGGGTCGTTCTAGAGCTCATTTTAGGGTCATTTACACTTTTCCAGCTTGTCACTTCAGACAATCGTCTATGACTGTTCGGATTGGAGTGTCTGGATAAAACTGTTCTAGAGTGTCTGGATAAAACTGTTCTAAAGTGTCAGACCAGAATGTCCATCAAAGAGTTTCCAGAGTGTCTATTTGAAACTGTCATTTCTGACTGTCTATTTGAAGCTGTCTAGTTGAAAGGCACATCTCTGGGTGTCTGGACTATACTGTTCCATATTGCCCATTTAAGACTATCCAGTTCAAACTAGCATTTTAGATTATCCAGATCAGATTGTTTCAGATTGTTTCAGATTGTTTCAGATTGTTTCAGATTGTTTCAGCTTGTCATTGCTGACTGTCTATTTGAAATTGTGCAGGTTTCGACTGTTCCAGAATATCCACTTTTGGCTGCTCCACTGTGACATTTTTGGCTGCTCCACTGTGACATTTTTGGCTGCTCCATTGTGGCATTTTTGGCTGCTCTACTTTGGCATTTTTGGCTGCTCCACTGTGGTATTTTGAGCTGTCTACAAAAGACTGTCCATTTGGACTTTCATTTGAAACTGTCTAGAGTTGGCTGTTCCAGATTGTCTATTTGAAAGGGTCTGTTTTGGACTGTTCGCTGTTTAGAATCGCCTGTTCCAGACTGTGATTTTTTGGCTGTTTACGTAAGACTGCACATTTGGACAGTCACTTGAAAGTGCCTAGATTAAACTGTTTCTATATTGGACTGACCAGTTCAGACTCTGATTGGCCAATTGAATTGTCCACTTTAGGCTGTCTAGAATGTCATTTAGTCTGCTTCTGCAAATGACTGTTTAAATCCGGACTTCCAAGATTAGACTCAGACTGTCATTTAGACAGGTCAATTCCATGTTCACATGTTAGGCTTCTGAAAATGACTGCATGACTGTTCTGCATAGAAAGGTTCCTGAGTGTTCCGGGAATGACTGGTCAGCTGCTCTAAAAAAAACTCCTGCGAAGGATTTGTTCCATGACTGTTCTGGGAATCACCCATGACTGTTCTGGGAATCACCTATGACTGCTCCAGAATCACCCATGACTGCTCCGGAATCACAGGGGGTCAGATTGCTCCAAATGACTCTATAACTTTTCCATGACTCTTCGGAAAAGACCGATCTGACGATCTGAATTATACTAACGGTAGGCTTTGCAGAGGGAGGAATTCCTATTGGAGGAGCACTCATTCATAAAGATGGGCGGGTTTTAGGACGCGGCCATAACATGCGGATCCAAAAAGACCTGGCCACATTGCATGGAGAAATCTCCACATTGGAGAATGCCGGCCGGTTGCCCGGAAGCTTGTACAAGGACTGCACAATGTACACCACGTTGTCGCCGTGTATGATGTGTTCGGGCGCCTGTATGATGTACGGCATTGGGCGGGTTGTTTTGGGCGAAAACGCCAATTTCATGGGCGCCGAGGAGCTTCTCCGCGAGAAGGGTGTGGAGGTGGTGAATTTGGACGATCCAGAGTGTAAGGATCTCATGAAGACGTTTATTCGCGAGCACGGCGATCTCTGGTTTGAGGATATTGGAAAGTAATTGGTATTATGTTAGATCATGTGATTGGCATTATGTTGGATCAGATGGTTGGCATTATGTTGGATCAGATGGTTGGCATTGTGTTCAACCGTGTTATCAGTCAAGGTTTCTATTTCCCACCGCACAGTTTATACGTGGAAATGTCTTGGCTTCTCCCAAATCGTCCATTTGATAGCTGTGGCTTAACATTTGCTTTGTTCCTGAAACTTCATCTGAGCTGTTACCATTAATGTTACCGCCAATATTAGGTGACCCACACAGTGCTGCGGTGGTCTTCACATGGTTCCTGCATACAGGCGTTGGTCTCAATTCCATCTCAATATTCTTGATTCCGGCACGCTATTCAGAGGTCCGACCGTGGAATTCAACGACCATAAAAACTCGGTATCGCCCAGGTTGTATCAGTAATTTTCGACCAAATACAAGCATTTTTAATGACCATTTTCAACAACCAATATTTGCTAGGAAACACCTTTTACTCTCTCCAGCACTACGAGACACTGGAACCACGAAAAATCATTCGCCAAAAGTGTGCAATATCGGCATAGTTTTGGATTGAGCAAAATACAGAAGGTACGATTGTACCAGGATATGAGGTACTAGCCGTGTTCAAAAGAGCAATCAATGTGACTCTAGAAGAGTACTCACCAGTAACGCCTTATTGTTCGAAGTATGTAAAACCTTATTGTTCAAGGTCGGTACAACCAACTAACAGGTGGCTTGTGTTCATGCGCTTTGTTGCAGCGGGTTGCTTCTGCAAGAGCTTAAAGGTGCATCAGTACGACTGGTATGGGGCATCAATTCGTCTGGAAATGTGTCAATAATGACATCAGAACTTGAGATCAAATTTGGGATCCTTAGTATTGGGTTTAATGCCTGATAATACTCGGTGACCGGGACGATAGGTGTGTAACCTTCGCTGTCTCGTGACTTAGTCACGGCGTGATTTGTGGCGAGAGATGTCGCCACATTCTTCTAATCTCTTGCCACATTCTTCTAATCTTTTGCCACATTCTTGTAATCTCTGCCACATCCTTGGCTATATCCTCTTTCTGGGGAACCATCTGCAAATGAACGTAGTAAGCTGGGCACCTGACATACAGACCTCGTGTGACAAGAACCTAACACACAGTTGGGTTACGAAAATGTGGTCGTGTGTTGTCCTGTTAGGTGCGGCCTGACGTTTAGCTATACCCTTTCGATACCACCAGTAGGGTTCCGTAAGTTGAGGAAAGCGGAGGGTGTTTAAAATGCAAATTTCACTAGTGTCTATTTCACCACCTAGCCTTTCCATCAATTGCTTCTTTCCCTTAGTTTTAAGATTGGTAACTGATTCACCGTTGACAAGACAAACGGATGGAGCGTCTTTCGAGTCTCATTGTCAGTGACCCTCATATTGAGGTTGTATAGACTTAATGCCATGTACCGACCTCTATATTCTTTCTGCTTAACCCGTATACTCTTAAACAAAACACAGTAGATAGTATCTGCCTAATATCACATCATGAGGTATTCATGCCAGTTTATCCGAAAATAAATGTCACGAGTCACAGTTCAGTACTTCATATCAGCTTGAATAATATCACATCATATGGTACTTCATGTAGTTGTTATGAGCATATATAAGCACGTCATGTGGTCTAAAAATACTTAAAGTAAGTCTAAAATACCTAGTGTTAGTAAAAGCAAAATTACCGTCGAACCCCTGAAGAGGAATATCAATAGTACTTCACTAATAAAGTACTTGATATTGCGGCCAATTCAGACTTTAGCGGTCCCTCTCATTGGGTTTGTGTAAATCCAAAACGACCTGGAATGTCTGTTGCAGTGGATAAATAGATGCCGTGTTGCACATTATTCCTGGATAGAGTACAAAAGAGTTCTAGAAATAAATATTTCGCACTCAATTTCAGGGCGTAAGGGCAGCTTTATACGTTTTGCAGTGGGTACAGATCAGGGGTGCCGTTGCCACCGAATGTTGGGCTAATGCATGCTGTGCGGCTAGATTATGTATAAGCACTAGCGCTGCAGTTACACCAATTGGGAGAACTCCGGACCGCGCGACTTTTGTCGTAAGTCACTCTACGTACGACAATCCCGCGACTTACGAAATTTATGTCGTGAGGAAGCGCGACAAGTGTCGCAGACACATGCACATTCTTACGTGCTTTTAAATCAAATATCGCAATCACGTGCTGCTCATCACATGCCTCGTGGCACGTGCCGTCACACATGATGGTAGGAACCCTCACTCCATACTCCACCGTATGGATAACATCTCGGAGCTGGTGTTCCAGGAGCTTGCGCCGGAACAAGTGGCAGAGAGTCTGTCGCTTCTAACGGTGATCTTTGAAATCACCCCCAAGCTGTGGTATGCTGTTCGTAACCAGATCACCCTCCAGGATATCACCAAGGCGCTTTTGGTGTTTCTAAACGCCCACCTCTCTGCAAACAACAGCAACCAAGTAGCGTTCATCGTATCGCTGCCGTCAGGATCCCGTTTTCTCCATCCCAGCATGGATAGTCGAAAGGATGAACAAAAGACTGACTCAAAAGCAGATTTACAGCCAGAAAAAAATAACGATTCAAAAGCAGATTCAAAACCTGCATCCCTGAATGATCCAAAAGAGTCTCGGTTCCTGGGCATGTACCGGCAATTCCGAATGGTGGACGAGGCGGTAGTGTTGGAATTGAACCGGGAGCTCCAACGGCTAGCGGAAATCGACGACGATACAAACGTGTCCACGCTCAGTGGCGCCCTCTCCATGGCGCTCACCTATACTAACCGCATGCTCCATTTCGACCAAAGTATCGAAACCACCACAGCCTCCGCCATCACCAGCACCACCAACAGCGTGGCGTCGCTGAGCACGGAAGGTGTGCATGGAGCATCAACAACCACCAGCATGGACCTGCGCGTTTTGGTGATCACCGCCAACGACACCTACCACAACAACTACATCGCGGTGATGAACCTGATTTTCGCGGCGCAGAAAATGAAGGTGCCCATGGATATCGTCAAGTTGGGCGCACGTGACTCCGCGTACCTCCAGCAGGCGGCGGATGCCACTTCTGGGGTGTACCTCCACATCACCGAGCCCAAGGGCCTCATCCAGACGTTGGCCACGGCCTACTTTATCGAACCGTGTCTTCGGAATGTGGTGATCTTGCCCACCAAAGCCAACGTGGACTACAAGGCCAGCTGCTTCTTGACGGGGCAGCCGGTGGACGTGGGGTACGTGTGCTCGGTTTGTCTCTGTATTATGAGCAGGGTGCCGGATGAGAGGTGTCCTACGTGTCATAGTTTGTTTGAGCAGAAGATGTTGGAGAGGTTGAAGCGGGGACCGGTGATCCGAAAAAAGCGCAAGGTGGAGAAGGAGTAGATGATTGGAATTTAAGGAGCTAGAATTGAGGTTTTGGGGGAGGAGGAAGCTAATGGAGATTTGAGAGAAAAAGATGCTGATGGAGATTGAATTGAGATCAAAGGTGGAGCTCAAGAAGGTCTAGGAACAGGTGATCAGAAGATGCATACGAACATGAGGTAGTAGAGGTAAAATGTGTACTACTTTTACCTGGTCTCTTCATATGATCACTGGTGTTAAATTTACTTCGACGCTATGCTGTCGACTATTATGTCGATTATTAATGCGACTATGTCGATTATTAGCTCCACTATTATCTCGACAATGATAGCACGACAATGATAGCAAGTGATTATTGAATGGCTGGGTATGCTTGAAAATCCAAAAGACTCAGTGGGCTCATCTCCCCTTGGAGTCGCTGGTATTGCTTCGATGTCTTCCATTGGAAACAGGTCGATGTCTTCCATTGGAAACAGGTCGATGTCTCTCTGCCTCTCCACGAGGAATCACGAAAAAGGTTGGGCCAGAGACTCCGTTGACCAGGGATACAAATCATGGAGGTGTATGGAAAGGAACAAAGCAGAGGCACATTAGAACAGAAAAAATATGGTGATGTGAAGGAAAAACGGGACACTTTTCAAAAAAAAAAAAAAGGGTAATATAAGTATTACGCTTAGCACCATCCATTTTCAGGGCTAGTTCATTTGGCCGGTGAGTAATTATACACTCCTTAGCGGATTCCGACTTCCGACTTCCAAATTCCGACTTCCGACTTCCATGGCCACTGTCCGGCTGTCTAGATGAACTAACACCTTTTGTGGTGTCTGAATTCTGGCACTTTAACTTTACGTTCGGTGCATCCGCATCGCCAGTACTACAGTACTAAAATACAGTACTAAAATACAGTACTAAAATACAGTACTAAAATACAATACTACAATATTAGAGTACTAAAATACAATATTAAAATACAATACTATAATACTAGAGTACTACAGTATTAGAGTACTAAAATACAATACTAAAATATTAGATTACTAAAATACTACAGTACTACAATGTTAAAGTACTTATACAATACTAAATACCAAACGACAGGTAGCTTAGAGACTCCAGAATACTGCTAATGACCCATCCTAAGAAAAGACTATGTGTGGAAATCATATCTCAAAACAGCAACAGGTGAAGGATCTTGGACATCGAACCTACTCGTAGAAGTACAGGACAATGCACAGCACGTGCTCCTCTAGATGAACATTCCCCATTTAAGAGTCTCTAGATGACACCACTCTTATGTCGGCATAGCCGAAGGCGCCCGGTATAAAAAGGGCAAAAGCCCAGCTATGAAAGGGCAGAACTCCATTACATCAACAACTCAACATTATATCAACAACTCAACATTACATCAACAACTCAACATTACATCAACTGCGGGTCATTATATGTCAACGAGTACCGAAACTTGTACGGAAAGGTGAAATTGTTGTATGCAAGCCATGGCTAGATAATAGGGCTGTGCAGACCTTGTTAGGAAAAACCCTACGAGCACTAGAATTGAATATTTAGTGTCGGTGGATTCTACTAACGAGGTTTAGCTTAGGCTCAGTCTCAAACCATACCACTGAGTATGATGGTGGAAACCCCTCATGAGTCTAATGGTGGGAATCCCTCATAAATATGATGGTGGGAAGCCCCCATGACTATAATTGTGGGAATATGATGGTGTGAAGCCCCCATAAGTATAATGGTGGGAAGCCCCCATGACTATAATTGTGGGAATATGATGGTGGGAAGCCCCCATGAGTCTAATGGTGGGAATCCCTCATAAGTATAATTGTGGGAATATGATGGTGTGAACTCCTCATGAGTCTAATGGTGTGAACCCCTCATGAGTCTAATGGTGGGAAGCCCCAATGAGTATAATTGTGGGAATATGATGGTGTGAACTCCTCATGAGTCTAATGGTGTGAACCCCTCATGAGTCTAATGGTGGGAAGCCCCAATGAGTATAATTGTGGGAATATGATGGTGTGAAGCCCCCATAAGTATAATGGTGGGAAGCCCCCATGAGTCTAATGATGTGAAGCCCTCATAAATATGATGGTGGGAAGCCCCAATGAGTATAATTGTGGGAATCCCTCATAAGTATGATGGTGTGAAGCCCCCATGAATATGATCCTCATGAATATGATGGTGTGAAGCCCCTATGAATATGATGGTGTGAATCTCTTATAAGTATGATGGTGGGAACCCCTCATGAGTATGATGGTGTGAACCCCTCATGAGTATAATTGTGGGAATATGATGGTGTGAACCCCTCATGAGTATAATTGTGGGAATATGACGGTGGGACCCCCTCATGAGTCTAATGGTGGGAAGCCCCAATGAGTATAATTGTGGGAATATGATGGTGTGAACTCCTCATGAGTCTAATGGTGTGAACCCCTCATGAGTCTAATGGTGGGAAGCCCCAATGAGTATAATTGTGGGAATATGATGGTGTGAACTCCTCATGAGTCTAATGGTGTGAACCCCTCATGAGTCTAATGGTGGGAAGCCCCAATGAGTATAATTGTGGGAATATGATGATGTGAACTCCTCATGAGTATAATGGTGTGAAGCCCCCATGAATATGATGGTGGGAAGCCCCATGAGTCTAATGGTGTGAATATGATGATGTGAACTCCTCATGAGTATAATGGTGGGAATCCCTCATGACTATAATTGTGGGAATATGATGGTGGGAAGCCCCCATGAGTATAATTGTGGGAATATGATGGTGGGACCCCCTCATGAGTATAATGGTGGGAAGGTAGTATTCAAGGAGACTTAATACTCCGCGCTAGGCTCCATGCAAGAGGACGCATGCGATATGCCCGCACCAGGGAGAACTCCTGATCAGGACTTCTCCGGCCAATGTGAAACATTGCGATGTTTCAAATCCTGTGGCCGGCTGTTTCAGGAAATCCCTCAAGGGTTACCCGAACCAGCACGGAAGTATATATAACTAGCAGGTTCGCCTTATAAGATGAACCCTCAGCGATCCCTCTAAGGCGATATTCGAATATACAACTGGTATAACTCTGTTTTATAAATCCCAAATTGCTGCACGAGTTCTAACACACCTTACACGAGCAGAAAGGCATAAGAAGTTCTTTGTCCCGTCATCTAAGACTTTTGTCTTGTAAGGTACAGCTTACATATCTGTATATTGATATATACCAAACTCTGTATATTGATATATACCAAACTCTGTATATTGATATATACCAAACTCTGTGTATTGATATATACCAAAACATAAGTTGAAAATTGCAGTTAATAATTATGCTCCAACCTACAAAACAGCTTATATTAGAATTGTGGCTAACATATCCATATCATGAATATTTGCAAAGGCTATATATTTGAAAGATGATTTATTCTATTCTTGGTTAAATCATTGTTTACAGATACATATAATACCCCTTTCCGCTCCATAGCAACTGATTTCTGGAGTATGGGTATCAAGTGTGAAATGTGTGAATTATACCTGAAGCTAGTTCACTATAGTTAGGCGCTGGATACAGTTATGAGCATTCCGGCAATACTTCAGCCTATACTACATAGTCGAATTTATGCTAGGGTTTGTTGAGAATGAGAAGTATCTGATTTCAGAAAAGGGTGGCTCTTTAGAAAGTGGAGTGAGCCACGTCTGACCTTGGTGATTCTTTATGAAGGTTCAGCTCCAGCGTGAAACGTGTTGGAGAAGGTTTAGCTTCAATGAAAGGCTGAAGGTCTAGCCGAGTTCCCAACCTATTTAAGATGGTGCTCTTCCCCAATGCTAGTGTTGATCAATCAGAATATTGTTACAACTGCCATGGGTAGACTCACTACCCCTCGATATTTTTACAGCCTACGAAAGTCGACTATTCAGCTACTCGCCACCGAGACTAACTGCTCATTCTTTTGTTGGTCGTTTTTTGGTCGTTTCTTTCGACACCGAATGACAGATTATTCTTGTCGTCTCGTCGCGCTCCTTCTCTTGCAACTATAAAACATCTCAGATTCCTCCCTCAAAGGAAACATCGGCAAATGAACATAGTAAGCCGAGTACCTGATGTAAGTGGATCTAACCGATATTGTGTTTGAGGATATTAAGATGTTGTCTAGTCCAGACCACCTGAAATAGCTACACCTGAAATAGCTACACCTGAAATAGCCACACCAGAAACAGCCACACCAGAAACAGCCACACCAGAAACAGCCACACCAGAAACAGCCACACCAGAAACAGCTCTCGTCTAACTCCTCAAGTATTCACATCTTGATGAGACTGAACTTTATGTCCAATAATAAGTATACTCCTCTGGACTGCACTCAATGGTTATTGAAAGGAGTGATTGAAAGAAATGGTTATTGACAAATGGTTATTGAAAAATGGTTATTGAAAGGAGTGATTGTTTATCCTCCGGAAGTACCCAGGATTAGGGTAAATGAGGAGTTAAGTAATCTACGGGTGTTGGTCCTGTATACAAGCATTTCAAACCAGATCTATAATGATTTATTTCTGGAGTACGCTTCAATGAGTATATTGAGTGGCACCTGCAGAGTGCACCTGGAAGTGTCGGTTTGTGTTCTGGTGCTATTCTCACTTTGTCTTGAACCCGATCCATCAGCTTTTTTCACCAACCACTGTGGGCCATTTTTTCGTTCTTGCTTATTTTTTGGATTTGGGCAATTTTAAGTGGCTGAATCGACGGGTTGACGGTAACCTTGACTTCTGGCGACTGCGTTGACATTTATGAGACTATGGGAACGTTTGAGGCCCCAGAAAGAGACCGTGGAAGCGAGAACCAGAACCCCTTTTTTGGTGAAATCACTGGTTATGGAGCTAGACAAATGCAGACCAATTATGATAGGAAAAATCCCGACAATCGCCGGGTTTTGAGGCTGGAAACGGATTTGGCCGTCGATAATAAGAAGGCGCACGGGGCTCCTAACCAGCTAATCTCGGCACAAAGTCCCATCCATTCCACCACTGAACACCTTCAAAAGTTTACCCCTGATTTTCCTCCTGGGCAGAACCCCAAAGCAGTCTCATCAAAACCACCCAACCCTTTTACACTGTTTTTGCTGTTTTTTCCTTCCAAGGACAATTGGTGGGTTGCACTGCCATTTGGGTGCGAAAACGCGCGCGGGAGCCAAACACCCAACCAGCCTAACCAGCCTAACCAGAACCAAAAAGATTATAAAAAAGACTATGGAAAAAACTATGGAATCGAATATAGAATGGACGGTCATGTGAGTGGAAAATGGGGCGTTTGGATTGGTCAAATTAACCTTGTCAAGCAACACAATGCGTGTTATATCCAGCGAAAACCAGTGTGCTCGTATAAAACGTGTCCCGTGGCCGGAACCAAGGTGGCACGCGTGTCGGTGTGTCGTACGTTCTGCAAGCTCCGGGTATTTGCATGGAGAATGAGCTGCAAATGGCCGCAAGGCCGTGTGGTTGCCTGGAACGCCCCCTACCACGAGACATACCACGAAATGGAGCCCGCATACTTGGTGGCCTTGGCCCGGGACCACTACAATAAGCAGTACCGGCTTCCCGAAGACCGGGCCAAGCTTGAGCGGGAACTAAAGCTAATATCTGAGCTTGCAGAGAGGCGCCGGGCAAATGTGACTGGATATAGGGCTTTCAAAGTTGAGTCTAAGAGCCTCATGAAAAGGGAAGAAGATAGCCCAAATCCTCGGGATTCCAGGCCGGGCAATCCTACGATGGGTAGGGATAAGAGTCGTGCACAGAGACTCCAACAACTACAAGGGACGAGAAGTGGAGTTAGGCTTCAGGAAAAGACTAATTGGGTAGAGGAGACGAAAGTGAATACGGCGAGTAATAGTCCCTTTACTCCCCTGGATAGGTCACCAGATCTAAAGTTTTCAGACCACAAGTTTTCAGATGTCAAGTTTTCAGACCACAAGTTTTCAGACCACAAGTTTTCAGACCACAAGTTTTCAGATCACAAGTTTCCAGATGTCAAGTTTTCAGATCACAAGTTTCCAGATCTCAGGGCTCCTCACTCTAGACTTGTGGAAGGTGCCGTTCCCAGAACCAGAGCCCTAATCCCAAAAGATAAATTGCAAATATCTAGAGATCCAGTTAAAGGCTTTGCTAGAGAGTCTCGGGAAGTTTGTGCTGGAACACGAGTTGCGAAACCCATCAGAACATCGGTTGGAGCTACTCCTGAAAGTCCAGCTAAACATCCTTATGGAGCTCCTATTACTGAACAAGCCAGACCCCGAATTCAGTCCCAAACCAGACCTGCTGAGTCCAGAGGTCCTGTACTGAACTTTCCCGAGTTGGGAATCTCTGAAGTGAGAGGCCCTGCATTAAAGGGTCCTGAGTTGGGAGTCTCTGAAGTGAGAGATCCTGAGTTACGAGACCCTGAACTGAATTGCCCTGCATTCAAAGATCATGAATCGAAAGATCCTGCATTAAAAGGTCCTGGAAAAAGGGCTGCTGGGGCTGATTCTGGAGCTACCTTTGGAGATGATTATAGGGGCCCTCAGAGCAAGAATGGACTCCGATTTTTCCAAGTCCATTCCTCAAACGCTCTTCCAGAACCCATTCCAAATGCTCTTCCAGAACCCACTCCAAATGCTCTTCCGGAACCCACTCCAAACGCTCTTCCAGAACCCACTCCAAACGCTCTTCCCAGACACTCTTTCAAACCATCCAGTATTCTTGCACCTCCCGTATGGAACGCGTTTAAAGAGACTCCCGTTTGGGAAGATTCTATTTTGGAAGCTCCCATTTGGGACGATACAGAGGCAAAAGTGGAAACCTATGTTTTCAAAGAATCCATTTTCCGATTTTCCGCTTCAAAAGAGCCTGGTTTTAGAGAATCCTTTTCGTCGCCCATACTAAACAAAGGAACTGCACCAAGGAACCACATTTCACCAACCCACACTCTCGAGTCCATGGCATGGGAACACAGTGCTGAAGATTGTGTTTCTGCTACGGACGAAAGGGGGCCCAAAAACGGGATTCCCAGAGCTATTTCCAGAGATCTTCCTATAAGAGCTATTCACGGAAGAGTCTGTTCTGCATACGAGTTAAAAGAGCCAAGAGGGTCAAAAGAGCAAAAAGAAGCCTCCATTTCTATCACCACAGGAAGAAGCCAGCCTGGAATCGCCAGTCGAAAAGCAGCCCTTTTTGACCAGGCCACTAAAGAGAATACCGTGGTTTCGCCCCAGATCCCCGACTCCATCAAAGTGGCCTTGAAGAAGAAATCAGATTACCTCTCCAAACGGTTCCGGGAAAATGACACTCCAGAGTCCATTACTGACCCGAAAAGTCCACATGAAGTGTATTTTTAGGATCCGTTTTGGAGTCACTACAACTGACTTTACTACAGAAGGCCATGGTCTTAAAGTACTACAGTACAACGCCATCTACTGATGTATGTAATAGTACTATAATCGGTCATAGTGTACTTTAGAGGACTAATTTCTAGGGGACTACAATGACTGCTGGAGCACTAAAATAACCACTCTGAAACTACTAAAATGATTTTAGACCACCAAAGTGACTCACACCACCACAATGCCCGTCATAAAACTCTCAATGACTATTAGTCCACTAAAATGACTATTAGTCCACTAAAATGACTATTAGTCCACTAAAATGACTATTAGTCCACTAAAATGACTATTAGTCCACTAAAATGACTATTAGTCCACTAAAATGACTATTAGTCCACTAAAATGACTATTAGTCCACTAAAATGACTATTAGTCCACTAAAATGACTATTAGTCCACTAAAATGACTATTAGTCCACTAAAATGACTATTAGTCCACTAAAATGACTATTAGTCCACTAAAATGACTATTAGTCCACTAAAATGACTATTAGTCCACTAAAATGACTATTAGTCCACTAAAATGACTATTAGTCCACTAAAATGACTATTAGTCCACTAAAATGACTATTAGTCCACTAAAATGACTATTAGTCCACTAAAATGACTATTAGTCCACTAAAATGACTATTAGTCCACTAAAATGACTATTAGTCCACTAAAATGACTATTAGTCCACTAAAATGACTATTAGTCCACTAAAATGACTATTAGTCCACTAAAATGACTATTAGTCCACTAAAATGACTATTAGTCCACTAAAATGACTATTAGTCCACTAAAATGACTATTAGTCCACTAAAATGACTATTAGTCCACTAAAATGACTATTAGTCCACTAAATTCAGTATTAGTCCACTAAACTCAGTATTAGTCCACTAAATTCACTATTCTTACAATATTAAAATGACCACTCATACTAAAATAAATATTTGAAATCATTAAAATCACTGTTAGACTACTAAAATCACTACTTTTAGATCCGTAAATGCGTACTTTAAGAGCACTAAAATGATTACTATTATGTCCTTAAAATGACTAGTTGAAACTCTAATTATGGAGCACTGAAAGGCTTACTTTTGGAGCACTAAAATGGCTAATTTTAGACTACTGAAAGGGCTAATTTTAGACTACTAAAAGGGCTAATTTTAGACTACTAAAATGGCTACTTTTAAACCATTAAAAAGACTTTCATAACCCATTGAATAACTACTTTTGGGTCACCAAAATGACCACTCTTATAGCACCAAAACGAATACTTTTAGAGCACTAAATTACTACTCTTACAGGACGAAATTACTACTCCTACACCACCAAAATACCTACTTTTAGAGCACTAAACTGACTAATTTTAGACCATTAAAATGACTACTTTTAGATCACTAAAATGACTACTTTTAAACCATTACAATTACTACTTTGAAACCATTACAATTACTACTTTGAAACCATTACAATTACTACTTTAAAACCACCCCAATGCCTACTTTTAGAGCACTAAATGACCACTCTTACAGCTCCAAAATGACTAATTTTAGACCATTAAAATGACTACTTTTAGATCACTAAAATGACTACTTTTAGATCACTAAAATGACTACTTTTAGATCACTAAAATGACTACTTTTAGATCACTAAAATGACTACTCTTAAACCATTAAAATGCCTACTTTTAAACCATTAGAATGACTTTTAAAAAACACTGAATAACTACTTTTAGATCACTAAAATCACTACTTTTAGACTACTAAAATCATTACTTATAAACCGTTAAAATGCCTACTTTTAGAGCCCCAAAATGAATACTTTTAGATCCCTAAAATTACCAATTTTACATTACTAAATTACTACTCTGACATCATCAAAATGACTAATTTAAACCACTAAAATCACTACTTTTAAATCATTAAAATGACTACTTTTAGACCACTAAAATGACTACTTTCAAACCGCCAAAATGTCCATTCAGACCACAAAAATGACTACTTTTAGACCATTAAAATGACTACTCTTACCACATCAAAATGACTACTTTTAAGCCACTAAAATCCTTACTTATTGTCAACGAATACCTAGCATGTTCGGAGGCATGGTACGTCGCGGGTATGCAGGCAGCTGAAAAGTATAAGAAGCGCTGTGGACCCGTTACATAGGACTTTGGTCTTGTAAGGTACAACTTACATATCCCTGTATATTAATATACTAAAACAAAAGTTGAAACTTATAAACCATTAAAATGACTCCTTTGGAGCACTAAAATGTCTATTCAGACCACTAAAATGATTACTTTTAGACCACCAAAAAGACTACGTTTAGAGCACGAGAATGCCTACTTTTAGACTACTAAAATGACTATTTTAGAGACCTACATTAGGACTCTTACATCATTAAATTACTGCCCCTACAGCACCAAATTGACCACTCTTACAGCACCAAATTGACTACTTTTAGAGCCCCAAAATGGATACTTTTAGAGCCTTAAAATGCCTAATTTTAGAGCCTTAAAATGGGTATTCAGACCGCTGAAATGGCTATTCAGACCGCTGAAATGACTATTCTGACCACTAAAATGACTACTTTTAAACCACCAAAATGCCTACTTTAGAAGACTAAAAAGAGTGTTAGACCACTAAAATCATTACCTTTAAACGAGTGAATAACTACTTTAAGAACACTAGAATTACTATTTTTCGTTCACTGCAATACCACTCTTAGACCAGTAAAACGACCACTAAAACGACCATTAGAGCACTATAATAACACATTGAATCCCTACTTTTAAACCACCAAAATGCCTATTTTGGAGCACTAAAAAGGCTATTCAGAGCACTAAAATGACTACTTTTAAGCCAGTAAAATGACTGTTAGACCACTAAAATCATTACTTTTATACTACTAAATTGACTACTTTCAGAGGACTAAATTGACTACTTTCAGAGGACTGAAATGCCTACTTTTAGTTCACCAGAATGACCACTAGAATGGCTTTTCAGACCATTGAAATGACCACTTTTAAACTACTAAAATCACTACTTTTAAACTACTAAAATCACTACTTTTAAACTACTAAAATCACTACTTTTAAACTAATAAAATAACCACTCTAAACCACTAAAATAACCACTCTAAACCACTAAAATAACCACTCTAAACCACTAAAATCACTACTTTTAAACTAGTAAATTGCCCACTCTTAAATCACGAAAATCCCTACTTTTAAACTAGTAAAATGACTGTTAAACCACTAAAATAACTGTTAGGCTACAATGACTGTTACACCACTAAAAAAACTTTCAGACTATTAAAATAACTTTCAGACTACTAAAATAAGTTTCAGAAAATACTGAATCACTGCTCTTACACCGTTAAATCCGCTGTGCACAGGGCACTACCAAACGGGTATTATCAAACCTACATCTTCTGGTCTCACAATAGTCCACCCCATGCAGTCATCACATAGTCAATATGCAGTCACCATCCAGTCACCATCCAGTCACCATCCAGTCACCATCCAGTCACCATCCAGTCAGAATGTAAACAGAGGTACCAGATGAAATATGCAGTTTTCCCTATAGTGGTAGAGACTATAAGAATTAGTATAGTGTAGTACTGAGTATAGAGGACTGAGTATAGAGTACTGAGTATAGAGGACTGAGTATAGAGGACTGAGTATAGAGTACTGAGTATAGAGTACTGAGTATAGAGGACTGAGTATAGAGGACTGAGTATAGAGTAGTATAGTCACTTACCCGTTTGGTTCACAACTGTTCATACTTACTCGTACATTCACTAGTACTCGCCTTTAGTGATTTCAGACTGGTTATACTCTGTTCAATACCCCGTAATTCATGCTCTGATCCATAGTCTTTGTTGTACTCACCTTTCATAGTGTGCATTGCCGTCTGTTTCATATCACTCGTTCTAGGTTTCTGAACCACTTTGTTCCGTCCTTTCTATACTCCTTCTCCTTCTCCTTCTCCTTCTCCTTCTCCTTCTCCTTCTCCTTCTCCTTCTCCTTCTCCTTCTCCTTCTCCTTCCGTCATACTCACTCCTGGTCACTCTTTGTACTTATACTCACTGAATTCAACACTCCAGTCACTCCAGTCAGTACCAAGTCAGTACCAAGTCAGTACTGCCTCATAGTCAGCTTTAGACCCACTGTTAATATCGGTTCTGTTTTTTCATAGTCACCGTTGGGTGTCTTACCTATACTCAATGTCATAGCCTGTTCAAAACCATTCTTCATGCTCCTTCACTCCTTCTCATCCTGTACACTCTCTACTCACACTCCACTAATCTATTCTCACTGCCACTGTGCATTCTCTTCTGTCGTGGATATCTTGGCCGGAAGAGGCATTCCTTTGCGGTTTGGTTAAATTCCGCTAAACAATAGGGGCTAACATGACGTTGATTTCACAAGTTCTTAGTATAGAGTACTATAGAGTAGTCTTATGTTGAACTTGCAGGAAATCTGTACTTGTATGGATCATGTGCCCACGGCACGTGATTAAGTGAGGCAAGTTCATGGTCGTTTAGTGGGACAAGCAACGCTTGAAGGAACACTTGCTGTATGAGCCGATGAAAACATTTCTAACATCTGGAGGAAAAACAAATCGCTGGGAGGATTCTTTAGGCCGGCCTGCTTCTTGCACAGTATGGTGTGGCCTATAAGAACGACGTAACCCGCTTCATTGGAACAGTACGGAAAGTAAATCTGTCACGGCGCCCTAGCTTGAGCTTATAGGAATCTAACAAATGTCATCACCGATCCCTCTCCTGTTTATGAGATGATAGATGATGATAAATTGCAACAGAATGGTGGGGTGGGTGCGAGGCACGTGACGCACCAATAAACCTCACATCGTCTTCCCAGGAGCACCAGCCATGTACAGCAGCCATGAAGCGACGGCTCAGCGACTCCGTGCAGTACACACAGGGCCCAGTGGATGAGATTTTTGGCCAGAAACCGGTTCTACCCCTCGAATCCATTGAATCACCTGACTCCCTTGAAACTCTTGAAAACGTGGACGCCGTATCGTTGGACGTAAACCAGTACCTCCGAAGCGTCCGTGACGAGGCCATAAACGACAGAGTCTTCCATAGTCTGAAGGAAATGGGGGAGGTAAAGAAGGGGGGTTTAAGCAACCCACAGGATTCGAACGAAAGGGAATCCGAAGAGAGGAACGAAATTGATGTGGAGACCGGTGGAAAAGGAGGGAAGGCCGATGGAGACCTGCATGTAGAGGCTATACAGGTTGAACGGGGCTATATGCAGGCCCTTCTATCTCGATTAGTCGAAGCTAAGGAACCGTTTCAAGAATCCTTTCAAGAGGGCGGTGTGAGTGTTGATTTGGGGGACTTGGAGTATGCCTCAGAGGAGGAGGAGGGTTTGGAGTGCGCACTGGAAGCGGCTTTTGAAGTGGAGCAGGGCTCAAAACAGGGTTCAGCCAAAGCAGCTCCGGTAGAGCCAACTCAGAGTTCTGAGCCAGTTCAAAATCCAGGAATGGGACCAGTGGAACTGGCTCCGGGCTCTGAACCAGCTTCAGGCACAGATCCTGTTTCTGGCTCACAATCACTCCACAACTCCGAACCGATTCCCGAACAAGAACCTCTTTCTGAGCCAGAACAGCTTGAAATTCCCCAGGCTGCGGCCAAATGGAGGGAATGGGTGCTTCTGAGTTCCCCTCCGTCCTTCTCCTGGTTTTACACCTTGGACCACCCCACCGTCATCCGGCTCATTATTCTCTACACCAAATGGCTCCTGGTGTCTATGCCGGAAACGCTTAGAGAGTGGATTTTTGCCACATTTGTTCGCTTAGATAACGCCATGGACCATACAGACATCTCGCAGCTCCGTGGTTTGGGGAAGAAAGCCCAAAAAGTGTACGTAGCTCTGGCGGAGGGAACGTGCGCACGTGACACGGCCCGAATGGTTCTTGCTCTTCTTAGTCTGTACTATGGACAAAAAGACATGGTGACAATTGTTGAGTGAACGAGGCCGATTGATTTGGGAGCTGGCTCGAAAAAGATGGTCCTTACCAGCCTGTTTCAGAATCGTGGCATCTTTAAACGTGCACATCAAGGTTGACTCATGCCGCACATATACTCTTCGTATCGTTATT
This sequence comes from Metschnikowia sp. 13-106.1, assembly GCA_002374735.1. NCBI lineage: Eukaryota > Fungi > Ascomycota > Pichiomycetes > Serinales > Metschnikowiaceae > Metschnikowia > Metschnikowia sp. 13-106.1. The sequence continues at coordinate 56,070 of NLAL01000051.1, forward strand.
CAAATGATAAAATAACTGAATTGAATTGCATTGCTAAATTGTATTGCTGGATTGCATTGCTGTGATGAATCATGTATGGATGTGGGGGTTGGTTGGGGTGGCTGCAATTCTTGGTGGAGTGAGCACGGTCATCGCGGCCGCTTTATGTATCCAGCACATGCTTGCTTGTTTCAGATCTGATACATCCCAAACCTTGCATTTGTGTCTGCATTTGCCACCCAACCTGCAGCTCCCAATATAAAAGTAGGCAGCCCCCATTCCTCTTTACTTTACATACGGGCCACACATGCCTCTAAGGAGCCTATCCATCCAGAAGATCGAGGATTCCACTTTTTATTACTGATTGTCACTGTGTGGTATACTAATATTTATTTATCACTGGTTGTCACTGTTTGGTATACTAATATTTATTTATCACTGATTGTCACTGTTTGGTATACTAATATTTATTTATTACTGATTGTCACTATGTGGTATACTAATATTTATTTATCACTGATTGTCACCGTTTGGTATGTTATAGTAAACAACCCTCATAATACCCGATCATAACCTGAACCATGGTGTTGCCTCCTCAAAAGTCATACTAAAACCAGCACTCAAGTCAGTGATACCCAAGCCATGCTGCTCTTTATACTGTCAACCCACTAGCTGTACATTATAGGGCGTTTATAATGTGGTACAACATTCTGACGCGAAATCTTTGGTTAATTTAAGTACTCTTCTATTAAGCAGGGACCAATTCTTAGCGATACCAAAGCGAGTGGCTACTTAGTTTTTATAAAGGGGGCTAAGAACAACTTCCTTCAAATGAAAATGTTCAGGCTCTATAATAGTGGGGCTATATGAATATCAAGGAGTATATAAGTACTTCGTATTATCCATTCAGCTATTCTACTGCACATTACTTAATGTGTGCTATTTACTACTGGATACTGCCCTGTTAGTCATTACTCCTACCAACACTTGACACACGGTTTCGGGCACTGGTACTTGTATGATGGCCCAACCATACTACTTATTTTACTAACCACTCCTCAGGAGTATCCACTACACCAACCTGTGAAACTCCTGTATACTACTTGCTACTGCTTAGTACATATTGGTGAGTAGTTGTTTTGTCGTTCTGCGTGTGGGGCTGCTAGTATATGAGTGCTCAGTGCACATAACCATGGGCCCAAATTCGGACCGTCTATTCCCCCAAACCTTACCCAAGAAAAGTTTTGCTGACCAAGATTTTACTATTTAAATAATGTGACAAGGAATCGTTTGGATTTTATTTCAAGAAGTTTTTCAAATTTTTTTAAAAATGTCAAGTTGTTCCTCCTATAAATTCAAGGTTTTTGCAAAAGTTGGGGTATTACGCGAACATTCGAACCTTACGGACATTTATGAATTTGGTTCCTCCATACAATATTTCTTCGAGGAGTCTTTATTCAATATGAATTCATTTTTAGGGGTTGTGGATCCTTTACAATAATACTGAACAGCAAGTATTACAGCACTTTTTCAGTACCATAGTGTATAGTAAAGTGTATGATACTATGGTGCGACTCAGTACAATTAGACGGGTCAAATACTGTACATCAACACAGTACTATGGTATTTCCAATGGTGAATATTCGGAGCAAGAGCTACTACCATTCAAATTCAGATTGCTACTGAATATAGTACTATTTCGCTGGATTTTTTCTTAGTGCTTGGTATGAGTTTGAATAGTGGTAGATCTCACTATATAATAGTGCGAACAGGGGCTTAGGCTAGAGGCTGGGAGTACTGATGTGTTATAAAGAATGGTGTCTGTGCACAGCTATAGACTAAGATTTTCTTAGTGCTCAAACTGTGGACAGAAGCACTATTGCTTACTCTGAATGGTTATAACACGTTGCTTACTCTGCATGGTGGCTATATACACTCTTCACAAATTTCCCCACCCAATTCAAGACAACTTTCTCCCGTTATCAAACTAAACAAGAAAGCCTGGATTTACTAACATATTATTCCATTGGCGTACAAACCCCACATGTACAGACCCCAGATGTACAGGGGCATAGATCTAGATAACGTTGTCTTGGAAAATACGGTGGTGTACGGATGTCTGTGCACGAGTCCACCTCCACTACATGGCCGCACTCAATACTTCTCAACACAACATGTCTACGCATAAGAGAGCCGACCTCGTGGTGCCGTACGTACTTCTATAGCCAATCAAATTCAGGAGATGGCTTCCCCTTTGGGAACAGGTTCCCCGTTTGAGAGGCAGTTTCCCGTTCAGGAAGAAACGCTTCCGTTTATGGCCTTCCGGCATACTAACCCCCAGTTACGTCCACCATCCCGCCAAACCAAGAAGCGATGCTTCGTCCATGGTGTCCCAAACCTTGCCCATGGCTGCCATGTTTATGAGAAACAAGATGATGTCTTGGACCTCTGTGTTCTTGGCTCTCCAGTCGTATTTGACCGAACCCAATAATAAACCTGCAGGCGACGATGCAGGCCAGCCTCCGTTGTTACGGTTGGCGTTTGCGTTTGTGTCATTGGCCACGTGTTACTTGGAGATCTTTTTCCCGGCCACCAGCCCTACGTTGAGAAGAGCTGCCACTGCCGCCTCGGAGTCTGCTGCCTCGGTGGTTTCCTCAGCCACTGCCCTGGCCACGGCTTAGTATGCAGGAGACCTCTTGAATCTCTCTTTCCAGAGACAGATAAGTTTCATATTTAACGGGATGAGATGAATTAATGTGTTTTTACCACTATGGCTGGAGACACTTTTGCAGTTGTATCCCCAAAAGAGCCGAGCGTACATGTCACCAAGTACTCATCATAGTAAACAATTGGATATAATGTTATGTTTCCCTAAGTGGACAATATAGTAAAGTAGATCAACCAATAAGGTAAAGCAATGACACTGAACCATACTACTGTTCCACCATTCAATTTATTTAAAAGGGAGTTTTCCCTGAATATGACCCATCAATGCTTCTTACCTCCGCCACTCAAGCATCACACTATCTCCGCCCTTATAACTCACACTAAGAATATCCGCTTGCTTGTTCCAGGCCAAATCACAGATGCCAAAGGTGTCATCTTCCGAGGGTTTGGGACAGAAAACACCCAAGCACCGCAACATCCCGTGCGTCTGGCCTCTCACCCGGATATCCCATATACTCACAGCACCCGAATCGTCACCTATGGCCAAGTAGTCCAGATCGGGCGAAACCGCAGCTGCATAGACCAAGGCGTTTTTCGTGGAGATGGTACCGTGCGGCTCACCACTATAACGGAAGTTCTCCGGGTTCTTAAAAATGTTGGCACTCACCAAAGCGTCGCCGGTGAATGCATCCCAGACATTAACCGTTCCCTCCATCGACACCGAGAGAAGCAAATTGCCTTCAATGTCGCCAGCACGTGCAAGCCAGCACAACTCGAGAATGGGGGCTCCATGGTACTCCAAACCAGGCACTTTTTCCGAAACCACGTTAAGTTCAAGCGAGTCATGTGACAGCTGGCTGTTCCACACCCGGATCACATAATCCACATCGGAGGCCGAAGCCAAGAGTTTCAGAATGAAACTGAAAGTCAAATTGGTGATCACGTGTTCGTGGCCCGCCAACTGACCTGCTGCCACTAACCCTTCTCCTGCATTGACCGAGAAAATCTGGATATGGTTTTTGCTATTGGTCATGGCAAACTTATGGTCACTAATCCAGCAAGCATGGACCTCTGGTTCATCTCCCACCCCAGGCCGTTCCAGTCCAGTTCCAGGCCTTTCCACTCCCATATGTCCATTTCCAGGCCTTTCCATTCCCATAGCTAGTCCAGTTCCAGGCCTTTCAAGTCCAGGTTTTTCAAGACCGACCATCCCTCGTTCCACTCGGTCTGATCGATCTTGTCGTTCCATTCTAACCTCCTGCACCATGGCAAGGGCAACACCCTCATATACACTCACGGTATTCCCCATATCCACAGCAAGCACCAACGAGCCCCGTGCATTCCATAGTAGGTCCACCACGGGCGCAGGCACCTTTGCCGAGTCCACCGCGCCATTCACAATGTTCTTCAAGCGTCCATCTGGAGTCCACGCACGCAACTCCCCATTGGCGCCCGCAGTCAACACCATGGTGCCCAACGGTGACCACGACACACATGTGATGGAGTTGGGAATGGTGGACAGTTTTTGCACCAAGGGCGGGTGACTCAATTTGACGGTTTCGGAAATGGCTCCATCTTTGAGTGCATGGATATAAGCTGACGAGTCGTCGTTTCCCACGGCCACTACATTGGTGGACGGGTGCCATTGCAGACAGAGACTGGGTGGAATGGTAATGGACGGCAGGAGTTGGAGGGTCTCGAAGTCTTGGTCTATGAGCATCAGGTCCAGTTCAGGTCCTGGGGCATTTGTGGATTCGGGGGCTATTTTTGAGCCGGAATTCGAGCCAAAAACAGTCTCAGAACCTGGAACACTGCCTGGAACAGTGCTAGAACCTGGAGCAGCACCAGTAGCAGTCCCAGAAGCAACACCCGAACTAGTCCCAGCTCCAGTGCCTGGACCTAGAGCTGTACCTAACTCCTCCTTTTCTCTCATTACAGCATCCGGAAGGGTAATTCTCGGCGTCTTACCCTCACTGGCATCCTTCAAAAACGTATAGAGAATGCCCTTCTGCACCAAACTAACAAGACATCCTGGGCCAACGTGGGGCACGAGTTTATTGGACCCATGCTCATAATCAGCACACAGCGACTCCTTTTGGAGCGCATATGCCGCAAGCTCGAATCCTCCTTCCTGGAGGTACCTCCAGATGAGGTAGTTGAGTTCCTCACTACTTAGGGACATCAGTCGTCAATACCGTTTCACTGTCACTGTCACTGTCACTGTCAACAAAATTTATCAAGTGAACTGTCAACAAGATTTGTCAAGTGTCACTGTAAAATTTCAACTGTGAACTGACACTTTCAATATCTCTCAACTGTCAACTATCAACTATGGATTGTCAACTATGGATTGTCAACTAAGGGTCGCCAAATGTGAACCGTGAACTGTCAATATCTTTCAACAGCCGATATCTCTCAACTTATTGAGTCAGCAAATGTCTCAGTCAATCTCGGTGAATGTCTAGTGGTCAGAAACAATAGGGTCAGTCAGAAGTCAGTCTGTCCAGTCAGAAGTCTAATCTGTCCAGTCAGAAGTCTAGTCTGTCCAGTCAGAAGTCTAGTCAAGGTTTATTCACTATCTTGTATCCAGTCTGTCTCTGTCTAGTCTGTCTAGTCTGTCCAGTTAGAAGAGTCAGGTCAGTGGGTAACTCAAGGTCTGGTATCAGTCAAGATTTAAGCAGACAGATGTTACAGTCAAGGTCCTCTGTATATCTGTATATCTGTCTATTAGTCAGGTCAATCAGTACACAATCAATGAAGTCAGTCAGGTCAGTCAGGTCACTCAATATATATACAGTCAGTATCAATAACACTGTGTAGATAACTAACTATGTCTAACCCAATCACTTTTTATTCAATCCCTAATTCTCTGGGTGTTTTATTTATGTACGATTGTACTAGTTATGCCTGTTGGTGTGTTGGTGTGGTGTGTTGGTGTCTGTTGTTAGAGACTGAGAACAGTGAGAATAGTGAGAATAGTGAGCGTGAAGTGGTGAGCATTACACTAGAAATCAATGGTGTTCGCGCACCCGTGCACCTGGTCAGTCGTCAACAGTCAACTACTACTTCTCCATGGACTTCAAGACCAACCGAAAGAGTAAGGCGCCGTGGCAGTTGCAGCCTTCGCGGGCTCGCAACCAGTCCAATCCCTATAGTGGCCAGGCTGCCGCAGGTGATGCGGCTTCCATCGTTGGTGGTCCTGATGACTCCTCTGACTTGCTCCACCCCTCCAGAGTGGCTGCTTCCAGCCGCAAATCCAACCGCAGACTCTCCATCCATGCGTCTGTGAATGCTGCCAAACATACGGGCTTCCACCCTACGGCTGCAGATATGAGCCAGCTCCCGAGTCTTCCGCAATTGGGTCTGGGGCTCCATAGAACGGCTACCAACGGCCTGGACTTGGTATCTGTGCGGAGCCAAAGGCCACAGGAGTCCATAGTCAATATTATTAAGAACGAGATGCGCCATAAAGATGCTACGGCCATTGACGATTTCTACAAGTCGCTCTGTGAGCAGAAACGGACCGTGGAGAAGGATATCAAGACCCAGATCAACCGCAACCAGAAGAACATCTTGCAGTTGACGGATAATTTGCAGCTCACTCAGCAGGAGTTGTTGCTGTTGCGTGTGTCTACGAAGGAGTTGTACGGCATCTTGGCTGAGTTTACTGATAGTGCCAACCGGAGACTCGAGTTGGAGGTGCAGGAAAACGGCTCTCGAACTGCAGGAAATGCTGGCAATTCTCTATCGGTATCCAGCAAAAAACGGGACCGTTCCTCAGTCATGGTGCTCCAGAAAATGTGGGCCACGGAGCTCCAGCTGTTGTATAAACACGTGGATGGCGCCCAGAAGTTCATCAAACCCTCGGAAGAACGTCATATTCTCTCTGAAAGTGGCCGTTGGCACGAAATCAACGTGGGTACCTGGAAACCCAGCAAATCCATCCATTTGTTTCTTCTCAACGACTGTATATTAATAGCAGCCCGGAAACCGAGCCTGGATGGTACTCCCAAACGGCTCCACGCCGTGCACTGCTGGCCTCTCCATACCGTGGAGTGCACTCAGGTGCAAACCCCCCGGAGAAGCGGCGAAGACGACTCCACCACATATGCCATCAACCTCCGGTCCAATAACTTGAGTTATGTATACCAGACAGACCGCTACGACCACTACATGCGGGTGATGAATGCATACCACAAGGGAAAAAACGAGCTTTTACAGAAACAACGGGATTTGGAGGAACAGGAAGACCAGAAAAATGGCCATGCTCGAAGGGAGAGTATTAATTCCATTACAGACGAAGGCCTGGAGAAACGGCAATTGCGAGACTCTCTCCGCAACTCCAGTATTGGCAATGGCGCCAGTTTTGCGGGTTCCAATGCACCAGACGAGTCCAGAAACTCCAATTCCCACCGCAATAGCTCTGATTTTCTCCTCAAAGATATATCTGCACGTGTGCACCAACGGAACCGGTCTCATGACTTCAAGAAACACATGAGCAGGGATGGTAACCGTCCTGCACAGTTGTTTGTGGATCTTAAAACCAACGAGGATAAATTGGACGAGGTGGATGTACATTTGGCCCATAATGAGTATATGAGCGCGGTGGGACTCATCAAGCATATAGAGAGCCGGCTAGGGACAATCTTCGAGCGCATTTCCACTTTCCCGGAGTCCAACCAGACCGAGGAGCTAAGGTTACTCGTGGATGTGGTCAAATTGAAGATCAACAGCCGCAAGGAGAAGGTGCAACAAGGTCTTGCGTTTGATCTCAACCATAATATCCAGGCTCTTTCCGAGGACGAAATCTCCAATATCGTGGAGTTTTACCTTAGTTTCGGCAAGTTTGAAGATGGCTTCAATGCAGTGCTCGAAGCCCTCTCCAGCCATTTAGCCAGAACTGTGGGTAAGTTGATCTCCAGTGCCCATGGGTCAACTCGCGTGGATATCGTCAACTACTTGTCCAACTTGATCATCGTGTATGTGTCAATAGTCAAGCGGGCAGTCCGGATCTACAGGACATGCATAGAGCCCGTTCTCAAGAGGGAGGTGGTGAAAAGCGTGGATCTGAGTGGCTTCGTTACGTGGGCCATTCGAGAAATGCAGCAGTTGGTGGATCTCATCAAGAAGCATGCGGCCGGCTCGCTCTTGGTGGAGGACGAAGACTCGTGGACCATTAAGGATGCAAGGTACTACGGCGATCTTTTGCTGGTGATGGAGCCACAATTAGAGGTGTTGAAGCAAGAGGGGTTGAATGTGGATTACCTTTTTGATGATATTCTCATTGAATCATAGTCACCGATACCGGAATCTTCAACCAGCAGAACCATCAGAACCAAAGAGTTTCAGAACCAGCAGAATCGGCAGAACCAGAAGAATTTTCGAAAAGTTTGTCATACTGACAAAACAGGCATATTTATGATCCAAGTATCATAACCAGGGAATCCTAGCCATCCATAGTCACTATGAGTGGGCTGAACTTAGTCAATCACCAGTATTACTACAGAAGCCCGGTATTACAATATAGCAGTGAGGTAGTGCACAGAGTAGTTAGGAATCAGAGTTTAGACCAAGTGAATCCAAAAGTAAAGAGGGTTAGTGTATAGGTGAGTAATGGGTAAGTGAATTGGGTAAGTAGTAGAAGACCGGAAAATGGGTTACCTGGCAGCTAGTAAGGCCTCTATACTTGACAATGTATACACATACATGTAGGTAATGGTTAGTATTAAAAAATTGAATGTTTTCAGAAATCACCCCTTTGATCAAAAGATTACAACTTGGCGTAGTAATCTGCAATATCGTACTTCTCCCGCAAATGAGGCCCCCGGTGCTTCAAATACAACACTAGCACCGCCATGACGGTGATGATGCCGGCATATATGGAGAACAACACGCCTAAGCCTAGGGCAGTGGTCAAGGGCTCGGTGATGAACGTGGCCACGGCCGCAAGAACCTGTCTGACCAAGTTATTGAGTGCAATGCCCGTGGCTCCTTTTCCCGGCAACAAGTCGATGATGTAGGTAACGTTGCAGCCAATCAAAATCATGGATGCAAACCCATAGATGGCCGTGCCGATCAACGGCGTGGCCCAGTGCTCGCCTTTATCCATACACCAGCCGAAAATCATGCATCCGGGGAGAAAAAGACACACAGCCACCACCACGTTCCAGGAGATACGTGACTCTGGAGTGATGATGCCGTTGTTGAGTTTGGCACTTTTCCGTGCCAAATAGTCGATCCACCGCCCTCCATATACCGATGCCAAAATGTACGTGATCGAGTTGGGAATATACATAAGACCCACGATCACGGGCGAGAAGTTGTAGGGCGGCGCACTGTACTGGTTGGAAATGGAGATATTGAAGAAGTAGATTCCCATGAACACGAGCGCTGAATATGAAATCGTAAGTAGGACCGGTGGGTATGTTAGGAACACCAACGAATGCGTGGGACGCACGATGTAGTCATAGAGGAAGGTGGCTTTGGGGTGCGAATGGCCAGATAACTTCTGGGATTTAGCCTTTTCGCAATCGTCCTTTTCGGCAACATCTGGATCCGTGTCTGGATCCGTGTCTGGGATTTCCCCGTCTGTATCGCTTTCTTCTATTCTGGAGTTGTAGCGGGACGCACGTCTGGAATTGGAGTTGTTGGTGGTATAGCGCGATATCGTGGGAAACAACGGATCGATGGGGATTTCGGAATCCACTATGCGGGACGTGGAGGAGTTGAGCCGGGCCAACCGCACCGATAGGTCTGCAGACGGTCTTCTTCTCCGGGAATCCACCAGGGTTCTGGATTTGACCGAGTTCTGGGACAATGTGGTCTTGAGGGCATTGGGAACGATTGGAGGCTGAAGTTCCTCTGATTCTGGATGCAGAGGTGACTTTGCCAAGGCTTCGGGACCATCAGCCAAATCCACCTCTTTCTTCTCGTCTTGTTTCTTTCCACTTCTGTCTGGGGTATTCTCCAGATCAATCTGTTTCTCCAAATCAAGGATTTCACGAGCTTCTTCGCCTGAAGGGACATCTTCGTGGTCGTATTCATCGATCTCCTCCTCCATTTGCCTTTTGACCAAAGTCAAGGTGTCCCTGGAAAGCGTTTCCGGTAAGAAAAACAAGATGGTAAACACATTGACTCCACACAAGATCACAATGATCCACATGCACGCCCGCCAGCCCCAGGCCTCTGCCACGGCACCTCCAATGATGGGTGAGAGAAAGGGCCCCAAAAGTGGCCCGAGGTAAAACACCCCGAGAGCTGCACCTCTCTTTTCCTGGACAAACAAGTCGGAAATGGTGCCTGCACCCACGGCCTGCACAGCGGAAGCCCCGACTCCCGATAGAAGACGAAGCACGATCAAAGAAGAAATAGATGGGGCCAAAGCGCAGCCTATGGAAAAGGCCAAAAACCAGATAAACGAGATCACGTACACTGAGCGACGGCCATGGCGTTCGGAAAAATTGGACCACCAAAGTGGAAACACCCCCAAAGCAGCTAAGTATATCCCCACAGACACATTGACCGTGGACACATTGGTATTGAGGTCTGCGGCCAAGTTATCAATGGCAGGGAGCATGATCGACGAGCCCATGGGCCCAGTGACGGCGGCAAACGCCACTATCAATACAATGCAGTACTTGCGGCGGGTCAGGTAGAGTTTGGCATCGTGGTATTCGGGGAGAAGCGTCAAGGACGAGAAAATGCCCCTTCGTTCAGACAAGGCCACTTTCTGGGTCGACAGCAGCACCGAAGCCCTAGAGGCCCTAGAAAATTTGGAAGTTTTGGAAGTTTTGGAGGTTTTGGAGGTTTTGGAGGTTTTGGAAGTTTTGGAAGTTTTGGAGGTTTTGGAGTTTTTGGAAGTTTTGGAAGTTTTGGAAGTTTTGGAAGTTTTCGAAGTTTTGGAAGTTTTGGAAGTTCTCGAAGTTTTGGAAGTTCTCGACTGTTTTGAAGTTCTGGAGGCAGAGTCATCCAAATGGTCAGCATCCGAGTATAAAGGCCGGGGAAAATTAGACAGAAGATCTATAGAGGCCGAGTCAAGCGACGAGCTCGACACCGTGGGAACCACCGCGGAGCCAGAGTCCGCCATATTGCACCGAATTCAAGGTAAAGAAAAATGACGTGGTCAAAAGTGGTGGAAAAGAACTGGAGGCCAGGAATCGTACTCTTTATATATGTATGTGGGGTGATGTGAGGCTTGGTGCGGAAATGCAAGGCCCAGATAAGCTAGTCAAGGTGTGCAGTCAGGTAGGCAATAAATTTAGATAGCTTTTGGATTGTGTCGCATGTTCCGGTGTTCGGGTGTTTCAGTTTGATGTTTAAGGTTTAAGTGTTTCACATTTAAGGTATATTTGTTTCACACCATTTAAGGTTTGCTTGTTTCAGATTAGAGTTTATTAGAGTTGGTTATGCGTGAGTCCAGCGCGCAGATTGTAGTAAGGGTCCTCGAGTGCGCATTATTTTCGGGTCTTGACAATAGGGTGCGAAAACCAGCCGGCACAGAAAATACGAATATAGCAGAACAATGCCAACGCAACGGACAAATCGGCCCATGCAACAAACCAGACACATGACCGAATCGGACAGACCAAGACGTAGAAGGGTTACCGGGTATAATACAGAGATGCAGGGGAAGGAGGTGGAGATTCATGAGATAGATTCAGGAGATACACAGAAAATTCAGGAGATACACAGAAAATTCAGGAGATTCAGGAGATACACAGTGTACAGATTCTAAAGAATATATACAGGACATAGGTATGATTCTGAATTGCTGGGACTGAATTGCTGGGACTGAAGGCTGTGGCTGAAGGCTGTGGCTGGGACTGGCTCGGTATGCGCATACCCAGATAGGGTCGCGCAGCTCCCTCAAGACACCATGCTATAATCTCACCACTCAAAAATCACCACTCAAAAATCACCACTCAAAAATCACCACTCAAAAATCACCACTCAAAAATCACCAACTCAAAAATCACCAACTCAAAAATCACCAACTCAAAAATCACCAACTCAAAAATCACCATTTCCTAATCCCACCAGCTCCACCTATTCGAGCTCATCTAGCCATACACAAATACAATATTAGTAGTTCAATTTATAATACAGTCTAGCAATAAATTGAAATAGTAACCTCGAAAAACCGTAGCAAATGGCATTTTGTTGATGTGTGGCTGACACTTGTGTGGAGGTGTTTTTGTTGAGATGAGAATTTACAGTTTTTGGTGGCTGCGGATATGCTAGTGGAGTTCGCAGGGGTGGTGGGAGACGGGTGCCTGTTGCATGGAGAAGTGCAGAACAATGGAGATGGACGACTGGGACAACCGCATATTTTATCTGCATAAGCTCTTAGATGGGGTGCAGAAACAGAAGGCTGGTTTGATTGACTGCTGGTAATTTGGGTTGATTTCTTGGGATTTTTTTATTGTCTTGAGTTGATTTATTGTCTTGAGTTGATTTATTGGGATTTTCTTGCTGTCTTGTGTTGATTTATTCGGATTTTCTCTCTGTCTTGGGCTGTTCTTAATTCGGCTTAATTTAGCTTAATCCGGGTTCACTATTCTAGTCGTCTTGAATGCTGCTGTGGAGTCTTTATACATGGATGAAGCGTATACTCCATAGAAGGAGCCTGCAACCGTTCCCTTTCTTTGTTTATGTAGTCACGCAAGATCTCAAGGGTCTTCATGTTTCCTCCAGAAGATAATGAGTCATAGTACCCAATGGTTTTGGCCATGTTCTCCACCACGGCCACGGCCCAATGTGTGCCCATTATATTAATAGGCACAATGACCTTTTTCTTTTCCGCCAAATTGACCTTCCTGTGCTTGGCCCACCGTGCAACACCCTGGTATCCTTTACTCTTGAGAGTGGAAAAGAAAGTTGGCTTCATTCGTCGGACTCTGTTATGGGGCTCTATTATTGATTAGTAGTGACGTGGCACTGGACTTTGACTATAGGAAACCTTTGCATTCCAATATTGCCAATTTTATTCGGGTTTTGAAGTAGGGACTTGGTGACCAACCAAACATTTCATGTCACGTTTTATCCTTGTTATTTCAATTGCCCTTATTCAATTGCATTCCCACTTCTGAGGAATTATCGGGAATGAAGAAGTTCCCAACGCCTCAAGAATGTAATGGAAATCTTGGAAGACCCATAATTTGAAACAGGAGACTATCAACATGAATCACAAGTTTTGTTTAGAGAAAAGATTGTTTTCTTGTCTCTCAGCTCACGGAGTATGGTCAAAAAACATGTTGAACAGTGTGACATGGAGACTGGGGAGCTCTAATTGAGTTTTGGAATTGGGAAAGTGAATCAAAACTAAGGACGATTATGAATTGGGTCTTCAGCACAATGTGGCCAAACTCCATCAATGGTCCCCAACGAATTCTTCACAAGAAGAACTTGCTCAGGGAGGACTACATAAATCTCATTATGACGACTCACGAGAAGTCAGACGAAGTTACCGACTCGGAAAATGACGAAATCTACATACCGTCCTACACTTTGGAACTTCTTGCTCCCACAATCAATGACCGGACCTTTATATACACCATTATCTTTGATTGTGATACTCCAACGACACCCTATAGGTTTGAAGCAGGCACCTCTTGTTTGGAACAAAGTGATAGATGAAACCATCAGTAAGATGAGCTTCAGAAGGGACACAAATGAAACGTGCATTTATAACAGAATGAAATGGAAAATCGTTAATGTTAATTGCACTCCATGTTGATGATCTGTTGGTTCTTGGGAATAAAATCAAAGATGTGTCAAGGACAAGGGATAATTTAAGCAGTTGCTTTTAAATGAAAGATTTAGGACTGCCATGAAATTGTTAGCCATAAATATTACAATGGGCATGGTAAGAAATTGTTAGCCATAAATATTACAATGGGATATGCCAAGAATTGTTAGCCATAAATATTACAGTGGGACATGGCAAGAAATTGTTAGCCATAAATATTACAATGGGCATGGCAAGAATTCTTAGCCATAAATATTACAGTGGGATATGGCTATACTAAACTACACTTGGGAGACTATATTGAATTATTGTTATCCAACTCTGGGAGGTCCAGTTGTCATGGAATTGTGAATCCTGTTGACTCCAAGAAATTTGAAAAATATCCCTATCGGATGAAGAACAAACCTGGGATGAAATAGAATACAGATCAATTGTGGCCAAACTACTTTAACACAGTACGTTTTGATATAAACTACATTGTTCTGAAACTTTCAAGATACTTGGCCGATCCTAAGAAAATCATATGAGACCTGCTTAGAAGCTTCTTCCATATGTAAGGTCAACAACAACTTATGGATTCATTTATACACCCATGACTAAACTAGAGATCAACAGCTTTCATGAAACAGAAGTGACAGCATATACTGATGCAAGTAGAAGAATGTTGGAGGCTCAAAACTATTTTAGTCAAAGCAGACTTTGTGAGACAACAAATAGAAAAAGGTGTTAAATAATCTACAGGATTTGTACCTTTACAGTAGGTACATCAGGAGGTCCTTTCAATACCGTGGAGTACATTTCAGTGGAATATGCTGTTGTTCATTATACATAAAGTTCATAGTCTCACCAAGGTATTTAAATACTTGAGGATTTATGTGAGCAGTTTCTGGTGTGGCAGTTTCTGGTGTGGCAGTTTTTGGTGTGGCAGTTTTTGGTGTGGCAGTTTTTGGTGTGGCAGTTTTTGGTGTGGCAGTTTCAGGTCTGGCAGTTTCAGGTCTGGCAGTTTCAGGTCTGGAAGTTTCTGTTCTAGAGTAGACGACATCTTGATATGTTCCTCTCAGATAATATTCCGATTGTTAACTAACACTAGGATATGGACCAATTCCATCTTAAATAGACTTCTCTAGCTTTGCTAAACCTTCTCAACAAGACTGATGCGAGAGTTGGACCTTTCTTATATATGGAAACGTAAGTATAGCACAGTCTAGGATTTTCATTGCACTTTCCTTTCTGAAATGATCATTTGAGTATGAATGTATGAATGTATGAATGTATGAATGTATGAATGTATGAATGTATGAATGTACCAGTACTTAGAATGTACGGAGTCAAGTACTTCGTAGATGGATTGTATGCATACCAGCATTTTGTGCAGGTTAATAGTGGGTAAACAGTATTCACCCACCTTGCACCTCGTATAAGACTTTGGTGTTGTAAGGTCCAACTTACGTATCCCTGTATATTAATATATACTAAAATGTAGGTTGAAAGAATGAGTATAGGTGAGTATAGATGAGTACCCGTCCTAGCTTCAACTTATGCATTAGTATATATTAATATGCAGGACGATTTAAGGTGTACCTTCCAAGACCAAAGTCCTCAGACGGGACCACTGCACCTCTTATACCTTTCCGCTCGTCTAAGGTCTGGTCAGCCGTATTGTTCAAGATCTACGCAGCCCTATTGTCTAGTCATGGCCTGCATACAGCGTATCCGCGAAGTACCTCGACTCCCTACAGGCTAGGTACTCGTTATCAGATCCACCATAGATAGTGGTCTAACTATGGAGGGATTAGAAAGTCTGTGCCCTATACTAGCAAGGGCTATTACGAATGCTGTGGTACAACCATTAATAATGATGCCGTTTTTCGACGATGCCAAAACAATATCACCATTGTTCTTCTTCTGGTGAAGAGTTTCTCTGGCACGTTTCTCTGGCACGTTTCTCTTTACTTGTTATATAAACCGTACAGGTTTCTCTCTTGGAGGAGTTATCAACGAACAAAATAGATAACTTGGTACAAAACGTCCCACAAGAATCTAGCAACAACTACCACTATAACATACTATTATAGCCCATAATAAACGTTCAACGATAAATAAGTGGGGGGCATATACAATATCTACCAAGAAAATCCACCAAGCAATATCTGTTTCTACCAAGAAAATCCACCAAGCAATATCTGTTTCTACCAAGAAACACTCAAGTGTCTCTTACTTGTGGTGTTGCAAACTAATTGCAATACAATTTTGGTCATTAAGATTGCGTTATATTTGGGTACCTGAATCCAGATATACTTCACCATCTTTCGGGTCCTAATATTTATGCTTCCACTCCCGCCCTTAAGGACAGGAGGCTAGGGTTAGCCAATTACTTTCATTGCGCCTTTGGGGGCCGACTTAAATACTTGCATAATCGTTGGACTCCTTGGTCCGTGTTTCAAGACGGGCGAGGGGAAAGACTCTTGGGGGGCTCCCTACGCTGAAGGAGTCCCTTTAACATCTTCCCTCCCCTTCCCTTTCAACAATATCTTTCACTCCCTTTTCAGAGTTCTTTTCAGCTTTCCATCATTGTACTTGTTGGCTATCGGTTTCGTCAATATTTAGCTTTAGATGGGATTTACCACCCACTTTGAGCTGCATTCCCAAACAACCCGACTCTTTGGAATAAAGTTATAGTGCCTGTGGAAGTGACGGGGCTATCAGCCTCTATGGCGTCACTTTCCAGTGAACTTTCTGGGACAATTTTATCCATCAAATTATAATTCCGAAGATTTGACATTTGAGCTTTTACCGTCCTAGACCTAAAAGAATTGATATTGATGATATTGTCTACTGTCTACTGTCTACTGTCTACTGTCTACTGTCTACTGTCTACTGTCTACTGTCTACTGTCTACTGTCTACTGTCTGTCTACTGTCTACTGTCTACTGTCTACTGTCTGTCTACTGTCTACCAAGAATCGACCTTGCCCAATAAGATCCGTATAGTTCCCGTGAACAAAATACACCGGGATTAATCTACAAATAACTTTGAGAAAGAGCAACAATTGTTCATTCCAGAAGATAGTATAGTGTGCCATTGGGGGTTCTTGGTGAAGGCTTAGCTTCACTACTACAGATGATTATTAGTAGATACCGTCAGAATAGTGTACACATAGTATTACTAGTAGATGGTATTACTAGTCGACTAGCATCATCTTTATGGTGAATTTTTTTAGCCGAGTCCCAAAACTATAGAAGAACTCTAGCCCCAATCCTAGTGTTAATCAAGTGATCAGATTATCGTCTGTGAGGAACATATCAACACCGCCAGACCTACCAGAAACAGCTCTCGTGTACCTCCCTCAGTATTTACCCTCTTCATCGAACTATGAAATTTATGTCCAGCAACTCGTACGTCACTCTGGACCGAACTCCTTGGTATTGAAAAGCCTAGCTGATTTATCGTGAACAGGTACTAGGAGTTGTATACTCTACTGATAAATCTACTGATAAATCTACTGATAAACTCCTGTATATATACCATACTCTCCTGTATATTGCTCTATCGAACGAGACTGCCAAAACCACCTTCCTAAATAAACTTTTTAACGTCTCTAGCAATTAATTAAGATGCAAACTTTAAAAAATCTGGTTCCGAAATTATCCAGGTCCTGCATACACCGCCCGCGTCTATGCACCCGCGCATCACTTGCCCTCGCAACCCGCTATTCCGTATCCCCAGACTTTCCGACGCCACGCTCCACATCTCCTCCCCTCGCTAAAACAACTTTAAGGCGCTGATTCTCTCCGGTCCTGCAGATAGTTAAGCTCTGGTCAAGTCAACCCATTGACCCGCTTCTCATCTCCCCTCACTTCCCCTTCCGGTCTGGCCCTACTGCCATAGTACCATAATACATTGGTCCATATTTATTACTATAGTCTTTTTACTATAGTTTTTTTACCATTGGCTTTTACTATAGTCTTTTTACTATAGTTTTTTTACCATTGGCCTTTTACTATAGTCTTTTTACTACAGCCCTTTTACTATAGCTTACTATCTACATTTGTCATGTCGGTTCTAGAGTGGCCGTTGTATGGTGTCCGCACGCTTTTTGTGCTATTCTTCTTCCCCTTGGGTGTCATTTCCATTCGGTTCACGCAGATGGTGGCGGAATTGGCCTTTTTCCGGTCGCCCCGCTGGTTCAATGTGGCAGTTCTGGTGACCAAGGTGCACTTTTTCCAGCTCCTTACGTTCGTCACGTCAACTGTCAACCCGATGAAGATCCTGGTGACGTTTAAAAAGTCCGAGTTGCCTGAAAAGAATAATTTCCGTGTGGACTCCTCTGGGAACTTGGTCTCGGACTTGTCGCCCAATGCAATCTACATCTCCAACCACCAGATCTATACGGATTGGGTGTTTTTCTGGTATTTGGCCTATACCTCGCGCTTGGCCGGCTCAGTGTTCATCCTCTTGAAAGCCAGCTTGAAAAAAGTCCCGTTGTTGGGCTCGGGAATGGAGCTCTTCCGGTTCCTTTTCCTCCTGCGCAAGTGGGAAACCGATAAACTCAACTTGACCAATCAGTTGTTGCGCATTGATGCAGATGCTCGGGGCATGGGGCCTGCTGCCAATGTATCGGTGGTTTCAGCCTATGAAGCTTCTAGTGAAAAAGAAAACTCCATAGTGCGGTGGCCAAAAGGCACTTCTCCTAAGGCTGCCGATTGCTCGTCCTACCAGCTAGTGATTTTCCCCGAGGGAACCGTCATTGCTGCCAATACAAGGGCTCGGTCCAATGCTTATGCTGATAAGATCAACAAGCCTGTATTTAAGCATGTGTTGCTTCCTAGAGCACGTGGTCTCTTCCTCATGTTGAGGCTGTTGAGGGAGACGGTTGACGTGGTGTATGATATTGCATTGGGCTTTTCTGGCTTGAAGCCTGACGAATATGGCGAAGAGGTCTTCACCTTAAAGGCTTTCTACCTCAAGGGAAAGGGCCCAAAGAGGGTGCATTTTTATATCCGTGCGTTCCAGATCAAGGATATTCCTTTGGGCGATGATAATAATGTGGACATCGATAACGTGGATCCTGCGGTGTTCCGGGCTTTTGAAGATTGGCTCTATGGAGTGTGGGCCGAGAAGGACCTGCACATGGCCTACTTCTTCAAACACGGCACTTTCCACGATGAAACGGATGCGGCCGTACAAACGGTGAATGCGGATTTTAAGTTGCGGAACTGGCTCGAAGCATTTGCCCCCAATGTTCTTTTTGCATCGTTCATATTGTTGGTGTATTTGGTGATCAGGTTTGTCCGGGCGCTCTAACCTGCAGGACCACGCTATATGCCGTCCGCTGAGACCCACACCCAGAGGTTTACCAAGTGGCCCTGTTTCAGGTGATGTTTCAAGTTGTCAAGAAAAAATTTCTAGTTAAAGTTGCATATTGGAATTGCATACTAAGTTGGTCTTTTCTTGCATGTTTTAGAATTTAGTGCATATCATAGTGTTTCAGATTTAGTTGCATAACGTGGTGTTTCGGATTGAGGTACAGTTTTGGGTGTTGTTTCAGGTTGTTTCAGGTAATTTCAGGTACCACAAAATTTAAGGCCAGATCAACAATGGCTGCAAAGTCATTACTTGAAACTCAGTGGTGCGTTTCAGATATTAGACTGTTGCGTCACATGACGGTCCAGTTCCACAAACAAGAGTCGCAGTTGCAGCTTTGGAAACAGACCAATTCTTACAATTAGATTTATCTGAAACAAGTACAATTGTGTACGGTCACCATCAACAACACCGGACTAAGCAGTATTGAACGGACATCAGGGATACACCCGAGACACTATTGAAACGACACTTGAAACAAACCAAACGGTACCTGAAACGATATCTGAGACAGTACTTGAAACTACCTGAAACGACATCTAAAACGACCTGAAACGACATCTGAAACGACCTGAAACGACATCTGAAACGACCTGAAACAATCTGACAGACTACAGTACTGAATTCTAAGCGGGCTGAAAGTTGAGTGTCAAAATCTAGACCATCCTGAAACCAAACTCAATCCATCTGAAACACACAAGATCTATAAAATGTGTCTTCCCCTCGCATTCTTCCTCCCCCGGATATTCCTGGGCATGTTCTTTGTTGGTATAGTGGTACGGTACTTTCCCCTAGTACTCAGCTTCATTTCCTTTTTCCTCTTGGGGTTTCTACTTATTGGCTGTGCATCTACAAACTCCACCTACTCGTCGATTTACTTGATCAAAGTGGCATACAATGGGACTCTGGAGTCGTATGCCCAAAATGCCACATCCGGCGCACTCCAGGTCAACTACATGGCCTTGTGCAGTACAGCATCTGGAACCATCGAGTGTTCCACCCTGCGCAACTACACCGCCCTATCCGCAGGCAGTATGGTGGACACGGCAGCGGGAAAACTTAGTCTAGCGGACTTGGCGAGCCAGCTCAATGATGTCTGCAGTCCGTACATTTTGATCGCCTCGCTAGTGTTGGTTTTCGTAATTCTTGTGTGCGAATTATGGCTGGCCATTCCGCTTGTTCCTGGGAAACTCATGGTTCATCGTGTTGCAGCCGGAACTGCTCTCTTATCTGCACTCCTCTGGGGTCTTGGGGCCATGCTCCAGCACCAAGCGATCCGATGTGCCCAGGCGTTTATTGGAGCAGCTACTCTTGCGGCGGTGTCGGTATCCAAAGGGACACGTGCCGAGGCTCTACTGTGGACGTCGTTTTCGTTTTTGGTAGTGGTGTTTGTAGCCCTGGTGTTTCGAGTTGTCAGAGACTCGCACGTGCCTGGCTACGAAGAGAAGTAGTTATGCTGGTTCTTGGTTCCGGGCTGTTTCTTGATCTGGTGTACTAGAATATACTATGTTGCACTACCTAGCATTCTCCATAGACAGGTCTAATAATGAGCTAGTATGGGTGGATGTTAGGTTTTGTTAGTGTAGTGTGAGAGGTGGAGAATTGTACTCTATGCTATGAATTAAGTACCATGTGACTCAGCATTAAGGAGGGTGGACCGGGTACATGCTCAGTGTCCATAGAAGTCGCACTCAATTATGTGGTGCTATTTGCAGTATGGTGAATTGCTGCGAAAAATGTGCATAAGACAAAATAAAGTATGGGTCAATTTCATGAGGTGATATTCTAGAATCCATACTATATCAATAAATTAATGTATTTAAACAAGATGTACTATATTTTTAAAATGTACTTGAACATTTTTTATGACACGAATATCGAGATTGAGCTAGCGTATACCCATCCATATCAAATTAGTATTGAGGAAGTCAACTAATGAAATAAATAGAGGCATTTTAGATTCTATAATTTACAAAGTGATCACTGATTCTATACGAATTCATAAAATGTTCTAGTACTTTAAAACTGGTGGTACTAGTTTTCACTACTACTGCCACTGATTAATCCCTTTATGGTACTGATTAATCATACTACTATACTAGTACTAAACACAGTCCTACCTTTTACCCATTTCCAAGTATTCTAGTACTACTACTCACTATAGGTATACTGTCATGGTACGAGACCATTTACCAGCTACTCTAGTGGTTGACTCACTAGCTAGAAACTACTACTTTGGTCGTGCTGATTTGCTACTGGTTTACTAGTACTAGCACTAGCAGTTCTATTGGTATTGACTGATTACTCCTACTCCTACTACTGCTCTAGTGATACTTAATCTACTCCACGCCACTTTTTAGAATCTTGAATACGTCTAGTACTGGGGGTATGTTCATTGATGGACTCCCAATAAGTGAGAATCCGAGTACTCATATAGCTAACCTGTGGGTACCAGAGAAGTGGAGTAGGGTGGTTAAACGCCATGTCACGAGGTAAGACGAAAGGATGAGTCCAAGTCACGGGGTGTGGTGTCTTGGATGGGTAATTGGAATTCGTAGACTCGAACAATACCTCTATGGTAGTGTGTGTATCCATGGTGGGTCTAACTCGACTACATAATCTACTAGTATAATCTACTCTATACTCTACTAGTATAATCTACTCTATACTCTACTAGTATAATCTACTACTCCAGTCTTCTACTAGTATAACCTACTATATACTCTATACTCTATACTCTATACTCTATACTCTATACTCTATACTCTATAGTCTATAGTCTATACTCTATACTCTATACTAGTATGAACTAATACTATACTTCATACTACTCTCTACTACTATACTAGTGTAATTTATACTACTCTATAATCTACTCTACTACTACTAGTATAATCTACTGGCCTACTATGAAACATAATCTACTCTACTACTGTATACTGTATACTAGTCTACTCTCTACTCTCTACTCTCTACTCTCTACTCTCTACTACTCTACTGCTCTACTGCTATACTGTACTACTCTATACTCTATACTCTATACTATGTACTACTATACTAATGTAATCTATACTGTACTACTGTACTACTGAACTACAGTACTAGTATAATCTACTCTACTACTACTAGTATAACCTACTCTACTACATAATCTACTCTCTACTCTCTACTCTACTACTACTACTAGTATAATCTACTCTACTCTCTTTATAACTGTATAGCCTACTGTACTCTCTACTCTACACCTATGCCTAATATGGTCTGTATATTTGTACATCTACACTGTTCGTTGGTATCTGTAGAAGGCGGAGCTGCTTATGATTTTGGGAGTAGAAGCTTAATGGCAGAGCCCTGTCGACAATGGATCTAACAGTCTACACTACTAAAAGGTTTGTACTGCTATAAATCTCACAACTAAAAGGTTTGTACTGCTATAATTTCACTACTGAATATTTACACTTCTCAGTCTACTCTGTAGTCTATATTCTATATTCTATATTGTATACACATGGCCACCAAGAATAATAGAATAGTGTGAGATCGTTTAATTGATGTGAATAATAGAATAGTGTGAGATCGTTTAATTGATGTGAATGATGAAGTAGTGTGAGAATAGTTTAATTGATTTGAATAATGAAGTAGTGCAACTGGTGTGGTGTGAGCAATTGAATGGTGTGTCATGAATATTGGTGCATAGAATAGTATGTAATTATTGCGAGTTAGAAGAAGTCCAAGGCGATACATATTCACAGTATTTTAGACATGGCTTTTGGTTTCAACAAGATGTGAAGCATTACTTGTATGCAGACCGGAGATACTGAGGGAGTAAGTCCCGGGTTGAAGCCCAACTACAGAAGAAGAACTGCAGGAAGAATGACGCAATGCAAGTATGGTGTGACAACACACAGGCTCGAGATGAGATGGAGAGGTCCCACACGTCCCAGTGAGGCATGGTGCAGATGAAACTGGGATATGTGCATGAGGAAGACGCACGTGGTAAAGATGTCAATATCGGGTGGTTACATCTGGTAGTAAATGATTGATACGGGTAGTCTCATCTCTATATACTTTCTTGTATATTGTGTGATACGCTACTGGTCTACTGGTCTACTGGTATACTGGTCTGATGCACAGTAGGATTTCTGGTCTATATTCTAGTCTATAGTCTATTTCATTCTATAGTCTATTCTATCTATATTGTTCTAGTCTATAGTCTAGTCTATATTCTAGTCTATATTCTAGTCTATAGTCTAGTCTATATTCTAGTCTATATTCTAGTCTATATTCTAGTCTATATTCTAGTCTATATTCTAGTCTATAGTCTATATATTCTAGTCTATATTCTAGTCGATAGTCTATTTTAGTCTATAGTCTATTCTTGAATACGTCTAGTACTGGGGTTATGTTCATTGATGGACTCCCAATAAGTGGGAATCTGTGGGTATCAGAGAATTGGAGTAGGGTGGTTAAATGCCATGTCACGAGGTCAGGTGAATGAATGAGTCCATGTCACGGGTTATGGTGCCTTGGATGAGTCATTGGCATTCGTACGCTCGAACAATACCTCTATGGTAGTGTGTCTACCCAAGGTGGGTCTAACACTACTACTAAGCAAAGAAAGTACTAATTCGTGTTGAAAGTGAGCAATGAATGATCAGGTCAGAAAAGGAAAGCGCTCATGAAAATCTTACAGTGTGCTATACTTACGTTTGTATATATAAAAAAACTCACATTATTCTTGTTGAGAAGGCTTAGCAAAGCTAGAGAAGTTTATAAAGATGGAATTCGTCCATATTTTTACTAGTAGGAAGATTGTTAGTAGCAGGAATAGTCGGTATTAGATAGCGTAGACAGTGGACAGTGGACAGTAGACAGTGGACAGTAAACAGTGGACAGTACACAGTAGACAATACACAGTGGACAGTACACAGTGGACAGTAGACAGTAGACAAGACACAGTACACAGTAGACAGTGGACAGTACACAGTACACAGCACACAGTAGGAAACAAGAAACACTCAGTAAATTGAGTAGACAGTATGGGAGGAAGAGCGGAAACTGAATTCCGTTTTCATACGCCCTGAGACAAAAAGACAAACACCTAAGTATGCACTCCATTTCCCCAGGTGCTGTAATAATTTAAGGAGTCTTCAATAACCATACATATTTGGGATTCCAATATTGACCAACCATGGTTAAGATAATTCGAACCAAACTGTTCAACTGATGCTGAGTACAATGAGACAATTATTAGTGGATAGATCACTTTCTGGATAGATCACTTTCTAGACAGATGACTTTCTAGACAGATGACTTTCTAGAGAGATGATTTTCAGTTTCTGGATGTTGGTGTAAACATTTTTCAAATTACTTGTTTTCCGTGGCCGATTCAAACACGGAAAGAGACTCGGGACTTCTAGCTGCTGTAAAATGTGTTCATAATTACCCTCGGTCAAGCATTCAGAAACCTTCAAATTGTCCTTCGAATTTCCTATTGTTAGTCAAAATTAGAATATTATCTGAGAGGAACATATCAAGATGTCGTCTACTCCAGAACAGAAACAGCCAGAACAGAAACAGCCAGACCAGAAACAGCCAGAACAGAAACAGCCAGAACAGAAAGCAACAAAATAGTTACCCAAGTACTAGTGACAGCTTTAACATAACTACTAGATAACTACCGCACTGCTAACATAACTACTAACTATATACTTACAGTGGAAACAACATAACTACTACCAGTACCACTAATATTAGTAGTGATAGTACCAACAGTACTGTTAACATAAGTACTAACATAAGTACTAACATAAGTACTAACATAAGTACTAGCATAAGTACTAACATAACTACTAGCATAACTACTAACCGTGTCAGTGACAGTACTACTAAAGCGGTGCGTACTACTTTTTAGTGTAGTACAGTACTATAACGGTACTAACATCATTGTTACTACTATAATGGTACTGATACTTTAATACTACTACAGATATCACTATAGTCACATACTAATAGTACTCTAATAGCTCTATACTACTGTTACTAACTAAAGTATTAGGACTACTTCTAATAGTAATACTAACAGTGCTATAACAGCTGTATACTAAACCAAATCACCACTTCCACTACAACACCATTTTCTACTAGCTTTATTTTACTGCCTCAACAGTACTAGAAGACACTACTACTACTGCTACTACTAGTACTAGGCATAATACCGTCATTATAAATACTAACAGTATTACTGGTCCTAGTATTAGTACTACTGCTACTATACTAACAGTAACTAGCGATACCACTAACAGTTTAATGCTATTTGCTACACTAAGAATACTGCTACTGGTGCTATACCTTTGGTCATACTATTATACCGTACCACCACAAGTCCCACTTTATGATGGATATATGGTTTGTCTGTAGTACACGTAAACATTATTCAAATCAAGTCTATCATAACATACCCTAACATTCATAAAGCTANCATGACGGATATATGGTTTGTCTGTAGTACACGTAAACGTTATTCAAATCAAGTCTATCATAACATACCCTAACATTCATAAAGCTAGTCTTACTACTGGTATTTCAAGGGGACATCAGTCATGAGGTTTACATAAAGTATATAGTGGCTAAGTTAAATGACAGCTTATGATACAGTATATGACCAGATTGGCTAGGGGTTACATTGTAGTAAATAGTAGAGTAATATGTTGTAGAAGACTGTAGTACTCTAATAATACTAAGTTTTCTAGTTTGATATAATTTGGGAATATATCGAAACCAACATTCCAACTGCATCCAACTACAGAACAACTCACTTAACTCCTCAAGTATTTAAAGACCTTGATGAAACTATGAACTTTATGTATAATGAACAACTTTATATTACACTGAACTGTACTACATGGTATTGAAAGGTCCTTCTGATGCACCTACTATAAAGGTACAAAAGGTGTTAAGTAATCTACAGTCAGCCTAGATATACCCACATTTCCAGTATTCAGCAGTCAACAGGGTACCACAGAGCGTCTACAAAATGCGGGAAAATTGCACTATGACAGAATAGCCGGAAACGAATAGGGTGTTTTTCAAAAGTATTCAAACCAGCGGGCCAAAATGGTTCAGACCACATTAGGAAACTTATACTAGCCAATAGTTCAAAAGTCACTGTTTTGAATATTTATTAGGGACTTCACATATACAGTTTACTTTGAATCTTTGATGCTTAGCAATTTTTAACTCATAAGTATGAACGTTTTTGAATTATTGGTTAATTTTGCAAATGTGGTTTGAAAGATTTTGCCCTGCTACTTTGAATACTTTTGGAAAACACTGTAACAGTGTTTATCAATTTCTTGCTTCTTTACTCCAAGTGCTTCTTTACGCCAAGTGCTTCTTTACTCCAAGTGCTTCTTTACTTTAAGTGCTTCTTTACTTTAAGTGCTTCTTTACTTTAAGTGCTTCTTTACTTTAAGTGCTTCTTTACTCCAAGTGCTTCTTTACTCCAAGTGCACCACTGGGTATTTCTATCCCAAAATCATTCTATATGGTCTCGAGATTTACAGCTTATATTGACCTTTTCTCAAACATTACTTTTAATATGCATCTGACTTAAAGCGGTCAGCCATAATACACACATGGTAGCTTCGGCTCAATGGAATAAATTAAGCTCTTCATATTCATATCCAAGTAGTCCAAAACGCATTCATTTTTTATCGATACAGTTGGTGTTTTTTGGTGGACGTCTGAAAATCTATGAATATAATACTCTTCACCATAATCTACCAGTCGTAGTCATTGTCCCACCATTGCATCAACTACCCTCACTCTCTTGGTCTCCTACTATCCAACACAACTGTCCCTGCCACTATGTCAAATCTGTCTATTGGGCATCAATCCCTCAATCTACGTCCATTAATCAGAATTACCAAAAAAGAAATCTGAATCACGAATAAATTACTCTGAATATGGAGGGTGTATCACATGACACGCACGTGACACGCACGCGACTCGCACGCGATATCCACGTGACCAGCAGCATATACGCGATATTCCACCGTCTTCCCATTTTCTCCAACACTTTCTCCAACATCATGGATTACATGGCCCAGATCGACGCCTTTGTGCGCCGCTTACAGGCGGCCGATGCCGACTACAAGGAGACGCAGTCCATTTTCTCCGAACTTTTGGACATGATCGAGGCCTTCAACGGAGCCACCGAGTACGCGTACTTCCTCAAGACGCTAGTGCCGGAGTTCCTCTCCAAGTTGGACACGGTGCCCATTTCGTTCACGAGCAATTCGCCCGAGAATAAGGTCCGCAACTCGGTGCTTGAAATCATTCATCGGCTGATTATGACCGATACCTTTGAGCCCTATGCAGAGGATATCTTGGCCTGTTTGACCCGGATTTTGCAGACCGAGAACGAAGACAATGGTGTCTTGTGTATGAAGATCATTACAAGCTTACACAAGGCGTACAAGGCGATTTTGGCGGAAAAAACGGCGCCTTTCATCGACATAATGAACCGCGTATACGATAACATGGACCAGGCCGTGGAGGATGTGTTTGAACGGGAAAACGGAGGTGTCACTCCGCAACAACAACCGGAAATGGATGCGGATGGCAATGAAGAACCCGCGGCCGTGTTGTGTCTGGCCATGAAATCCTTTAAAGTGCTTGCAGAGTGTCCCATAACCATGGTGTCTCTCTACTCGTCCTATAAGATATTGGTGCAGACCTCACTTCCGAGTTTCTTGCCGAAAATCCTCCACATTCTCAACCTCCAGATTAAACAGCAGCGGGAGTTTCGCCAGGAGCAGCTCCAGCATGCGGATTCCGTGGTGGCTATCTCCCCCAACATCCACAATCGCCAGGCTTACCTGGACTTCATTTTGGGCCAGGTCAAGGCGGCTTCGTTTTTGGCCTATGTGTTCATCCGCAACTATGCCACTCAGTACTTGACTGCCGACGAGATGAAAATTGTTCCGGATGTCATTCTAAGGTTGTTACAGGATTGTCCTGCTGAGCTTTCTATTGCTAGGAAAGAGCTCTTGCATGCTACAAGACATATTCTTAGCACGCCGTTCCGAACCCACTTCATCCCAAAAATCGAGTTGCTATTTGATGAAAAGATCCTCATTGGCCATGGTCTTACGTCCTTCGAGACCTTGCGGCCCTTGGCATACTCTACCGTGGCCGATTTCATCCATAACGTCCGTAACGAGCTCACGCCCATGCAGATCTGGTCCACTGTGCAAATCTACTGTGGCTTGCTTAAAGACGACTCGCTAGCTTTGACGGTGCAAATAATGAGCGCCAAGCTTCTCCTCAATTTGGTGGAGCGCATCATGAAGTTGCCCAATAAGCTCGAGGGCCGCCACCTCTTCATGATGATCATCGACCTGTACGCCAAACGGTTCCACAGCCTCAACCGCAAGTTCCACTACATCCTCAAGAAGCACAAGGTGTTTGAGGAGACCAAGCAGTCGAAGGATAAGGAAATCAAGCGGGCCACGGCTCGCTATAGCTCCAAGACCGACGACCACCAACTCAGCAAGTTGAGCGAGGTCGCTGATACCAAAAATAGCAACGAAGAAGAGGAGCTGGACGATATGGATATAGTGGAGTCGGCCCCTCTGGATGAACTTTCCCAGGAAGACATTTTTAGCATCGAGGAACTCTCCCCCATTTCAGTCTCGGTGACCTCCAGCAACACAGACCTCTTGAAGGACGCAAGGTACCTTTTCCGGACGTTGATGACGTTCTTAAAGTCCGTGATTTTCGGCTTGAAGAACTGCAATCCTCCTGTGCCTCCTCAGCCTGTGCAACAGGACCCCAATTATACAGGACAACGGGTCAATTACGATAAATGGAACGATCTGGCCAAGTTGACTTCGCTCGAGGAGATCAAGATCCTTAAGAGCTTCTTTAGAGGAGGAATCAGCTGCCTCAAGTTTTTTTCCGTGACCAAACCAAAAAAGACTGTGCAGCCCAAGAGTTTTGATTTCTCTACCGGAGGCCCTAACCTCCCTATCACTTCTTCGAAGGAGGAAAAGGATTTGATGGAGATTTTTGCTACTATCTTCATCCACATAGATCCTGCATCCTTTAACGAAATCGTCACCGACGAATTACCATTTATGTTCGAATCCATGCTAGATAATGCGGCCTTACTTCACTTGCCGCAGTTTTTCCTCGCCAGTGAAATCACTAGTTCCAATTTCTCCGGCATTTTGATCTCGTTTTTGAGGTCCAACCTCGACCAGCTCGATAAGGTGGACTTGGTCAAGTCCAACATTCTCATTCGCTTGTTTAAGCTTTGTTTCATGTCGGTCAATCTTTTCCCAGCAGCTAATGAGAAGATTCTTCTTCCTCACTTGAACTTTCTCATTTTGGAATCTTTGAGACTCGCTACGAAGGCCGAAGAGCCGATTCTCTATTCTTACCTAGTGAGAACGTTGTTCCGGAGCATCTCAGGAGGCCGTTTCGAGAGCTTGTACAAGGAAATCCTCCACATTTTGCCCGTGCTCTTGGAAAGCTTGAATAAGTTGATTGCAAACTCCAAAAGACCTTACGAACGGGATATTTACGTGGAATTGTGCCTCACAGTCCCTGTGCGACTCTCTGTTTTGGTACCTCACCTTAACTACTTGACCACGCCTTTGGTGTTCGCTTTGAATGGATCTCAGGAATTGGTCAGCCAGGGCTTGAGGACATTTGAGCTCTGTGTGGATAACTTGACGGCAGAGTATTTTGACCCGATGATTGCTCCGGTGATTGATGAGATCATGGCTGCGTTGTGGAAACACTTGGAGCCTGTACCTTACCATCACCAACACTCACATACGGCAATTCGGATTTTGGGAAAATTGGGCGGAAGAAACCATAAGCACTTGAAGCCATGCGATACGTTGAAGTCGAAGTCCGAGCTTGATCAGGAAATCAATGCTCTCTTCACGATTCATGGTTTCGATGGCCAGATACCCATGTCCATTACACCAGGAGTGGAGTCCGCCATCCAGCTCATCGAAGACCCCCGCTTGAAGGTGCACTACCGCATCAGTGCCTACAATTACTTGTCCAGCATATTGAAGCTTTTCATCGATACAAACCCGATTCCAGAGGACTATGCAGGATACATCCGGAGCCAAGTGCAGTTCCTCAAGAAAAGCGGCGACTCCGAGACGTTTCCGGCATTGGAAAGCTCCGATATCAAGGATAGCAGTAAATTGAGCCACCAGCAAAAGCTCTTTTCTCGTTTATTGGAGATCCTCTTCTTCTCGCTCTCTGTGCCGGAACTATACGACGATGCTAGTCTGCTCATTGATAACATCACTACCCACTTCACCTTGATTCATTTGGGCTCGTCGAGTATCCAGAAAATCAAGAAGGACCGGCCTTTTTCCGTCAAGGACCAGGAGGGCCACGCTTACATTTGCGAGGGGGTGTTTTTTAATGCTTTGAGCTATGCACTTAGTTTTTGGGATAAAACAGTCCGGAAAAAGGGTATCGAGACGGTCAAACGGATCTATAAAACGTCGGTGGTGCTCTTCGGCTCGGAGGGGGATGCATTGTTCTTCCCTCTTTTCAGAACCATGTTTTACAAGTTCACCCATAACTGCTACAACGAGTTCTACCATACAAAGCTCGGGGGAGTTTTGGGTTTACGGACCATGTTCTCTGATTTGGGTATTCCTTCTAGTTGGTTTTTCAAGCGTCAATTTGAGTTAGTGAGGTCCATTTTCTTCATCTTGAGAGATACCCCCGAAACAGCTCCTCATGAGGTCAGAGACTTGGCCCAGAAGCTTGTTTTGCAGATCTTGAAGGATTGCAATGCAGATGTGACCAAAGAAGTGATTTTGGAGAAGCCGTTCCAGACGCTTGTGGGTGCCTTGGTGTATGATCTCGCTAGTGCTGTGCCTATAGTGAGAGAGGTATCCCAGGAATCCTTGAAGGTGTTATCCGATACCACGGGGGTTTCTGTGGCCACAATCATTGGGCCTTCCAAGCACTTGCTTTTGACTCCCATTTTCGGAAAGCCTTTGAGAGCGTTGCCTTTCCCAATGCAAATTGGAAACATCGATGCCATCACTTATTGTTTGGGCTTGGAGGATACGTTCTTGACGTTCAACGAGGAACTAAATAGACTTCTCCTCGAGGCTTTGGCCCTCGTGGATGCAGAAGACGAATCGTTGGCGAATGTCCACCGGCTTTTTGAGCACCGCACGTCCAAGCAATTGATCGAATTGAGAGTTGTATGCATCAAATTGCTCTCTCTTGCCTTGAACAAGCCAGGTTTTTCCTTGGGAACACTTTCCGAGGCAAGAATCCGGATTCTTGGGGTGTTTTTTAAAGCTCTCTGCAATAAGTCGACGGAAATCATCAACGCAGCTCATTTGGGGCTTAAGTCCAGTCTTGACGAAAGTGCTAAGCTCCCCAAGGAGCTCTTGCAGAATGGTTTACGTCCCATGCTTATGAATTTGTCTGATCATAAGAAATTGACAGTTTCAGGGCTCGAGGCTCTTGCCAGGCTTTTGGAGCTTTTGATTTCGTACTTTAGGGTGGAAATTGGACGCAAATTGCTTGATCACTTGATGGCCTGGGCCCAAATTAATACTTTGCGTTCGATAGCTGGCCAGGATTTGGACAATAACCACACGGTGCAAATCGTCATGGCCATCTTGAACATCTTCCATCTTTTGCCGGCCAAAGCGTTTACATTCATGGAGGAAATCATCAATACGTTGCAGTATTTGGAGGGCCATTTGGATCGGCACCAGAACTCGCCGTTCCGGTTGCCTGTGCTTAAGTTTTTGAACCGGTTTGCTGAAAACTGCTTGGAATATTACATGACCAACTTCAAAAACAGGAAGTTGGGCAATATGTTGGCTTATTTTGCCGGTGCTGAAGATGGGCCTCGCATTCGTGAAGTGTCTAAGACCAAGATAAGTGGCATTATTGAGGATATCAAGGCCGAGGCGCTGGAGGAGGTAAAAATCACCAAGTTCGCCAATACCATCGATTTGGTTGATGCTATTGCCAAGCACGACCCCCAGTGGTTCCTGGAACAATCTCCATTGTTGCAGACATTAACGGAATTGGTGGAGGTGGTGTCTGAAATTCGCCAGAGATTGCCTCTTATCTCCAGTGCCCATCTCCAAGCCGAGCAAGCGATTTCCAAGCTCCAGACGATCGGAATTCATTTCATGAGGACCTCAGAATCTGATAACTCGCTCATTTTCTTCATTGTCAATTTCCTCAGCAAGTTGAACATCAAGTTGAGCTCTGAAGTAGAAGATTTCATCTTCCAGGATATCGTGTTGAGTTCCGACCTCAATAAGAAGTTGGATTACTTGGTCAAGTGTGTGGATTTCATTGCACAGGAAGGCACGCATCTTAAGGCCAAGACATTCTTCTTGAAAAAGTTGTTCGATTGTATTTACCTCCGGGAAATCGACCATTCGGGCTCTGCAGATGTGCTTTTCGAGAAGACAGAATGGTTGGACCAGTTCTCAGAGAAAATCTGGAAATCAACGAACGATATTATCACCGACCGCACCAGTGGCAAGATCGATACGTACCGGTTTGCGCTTCTTGAAACTACCTCCATCTTGCTCAAGTGGTCTGCGCCCAAGTTGGCCAACTACAAGAAGGAAATCATCAAGTTCAGCTGGAACTATATCAAGCTTGAGGACAATATCACCAAGCAGGTAGCATACGTGACCACATCATACTTCATATCTGCATTTGAAACTCCTCCTCAGCTTGCTACACAAGTTTTCGTGGCACTTTTGAGAACACACCAAAACGATTCTCGCCATTTGGTGCGCCAGGCCCT
Organism: Metschnikowia sp. 13-106.1; assembly: GCA_002374735.1. NCBI lineage: Eukaryota > Fungi > Ascomycota > Pichiomycetes > Serinales > Metschnikowiaceae > Metschnikowia > Metschnikowia sp. 13-106.1. Next base: position 88,667 of record NLAL01000051.1, read on the forward strand.
TGATATTATTGCTCCAGTGATGTCGTTGAGAATGGTGCAGGGAGAATCGCCCAATAGTTGGTTGAAATGGCCCAGAAGAGTGCTTTCTGAAGACGGGTTCAATATCACCCAGGTGTTAAATGTGTACCAGTTCATCAACCACCACCCCGATTTGTTTTTCGTGGCCAGGGAACACTTTGTTTCCAATATCATTACAGCCATGGGGAAGTTGACGATCTTGGCCAATACTGCGATTGAAAACCAGGTGCTTGCTATTGATTTGGCCGAGTTGATCTTGAGTTGGGAAGTCAAGTCCAATGAACTTAAGAAGAAGAACAAGAAGCAGGGAAGTGCTGGTACTATGGCTACTTCAGACCATGACGATATGTCTGATGACGATAACAAAACGTTGGTTGATTCCGTGGTTCTCGATAAGACTGCAGACTACGACTTTGGTACATCGGAAAACTACGCCATTCCGTTTGGCCAGCGTGAAGCATGTGTCACTTTCTTGGTGCGGTACGTGTGTATCTCCCCGCAAAGAGCTTCGGAGAGTGAGTTGGGCCAAAAAGCATTGGGCATTCTCTATGACCTTTTGAGTCCTGCCCACTGGCCTGAGGTTTCGGTCAAGATTACCTTTTTCGAGAAGTTTCTCCTCTCCAACGATCTCAACTCGCCCAATCTCCTTGGCTACTGCTTGAACGCCTTAGAGGTCTTAGGTGTTGTTTTAGAATGGAAGGAGGATGAGTGGATCATCAATAACCTCGAGTACCTCCATAAACTCTTGGAGAAATGTGTGAAATCTGAGAACCACGATATCCAGGAAGTTTTGCAAAGAGTCTTGCGCATTATCTTGAAAGCTATTAATGCCAAGGCTCCAGAGGAGGCAGCAGAAGAGGAGGATTCGGAGGTCCGTTCTTTTATCCACTTGCTTACGAGCACAGTGTCGGAGAATTTGAGCGACACTACTTCTCTCGCTGCAGGAGTCACATTATCGTGGACTTTGGCCAATTATAAGCCGGCTACACTTGATCCTTTGATACCCATGATTATGAGAACCTTCAACAAGTTGTGCACCGATCACATTGCTATTACACACCAGGGTGTGCAGTCCTCAAAAGAATCCTCTTCGTCCGGGGACGAAGCCAAGGTCACCACCAAATTATTGGAAAAGGTGTTGAACTTGTGTGCCATGAGAATATCCACTTTAGGAGACCAGAGACGGATCTTTTTATCTCTTCTCGCTCAGCTCATTGAGAGATCCTTGGATAAAGAGACATTGGAGAAGATCATCAAAATTCTGAAGTCTTGGGTCTTTTCTCGGACAGATTTGTTCCCCACGACCAAGGAAAAAGCAGCTATCCTCTCCAAAATGATGGTGTTCGAGATCAGGGGCGAGCCCACGCTCTCCAAAGAATTCTACCAGATCATCATTGACATCTTCGAGGACGAGACCTTTAGCTGTACAGAATTGACTGTCCGGATGGAGCAGCCGTTTTTGGTGGGTACACGCTCCACCGAAGTTCCCATTCGCCGAAAACTCATGTCCCTCCTAAGCAACAGTTTGGAGAAGGACATCTCCAAGCGGCTTTATTATGTGATTCGTGAACAAAACTGGGAATATTTGGCGGATTACTCGTGGCTTAACCAAGCCCTACAGATTCTTTTTGGCTCCTTTGATCTTGAGGAGAAAGTATCATTTGTGGATGATGAAAATAAGTTGGCTCCTTTGACCGCTTTTCCTTATGGCCAAAGTGACGATATGAAAGATGGAGAAAAAGAGGATATGGATGTGGATATGGATGGAGAAAAGGAGGGTGTGGAGCTTGAGACTTTGTTACGGACCCACAACCAGTTCCTCCAATCCATCAGAAACATAACTGCAGGCTCCATCCTTGAGCCACTTATGGATATCTTTTACCAGAGCAACGATACCATTCACCGTGTATGGTCACATGTGTTCCCCATCGCATTCAGCTCGTTGCCCAAGGCAGAGCACCTCGATTTCACGCGTTTCTTGGTGGTTTTGCTCTCCAAAGACTACCACACCAAGCAGGTGGACATGAGGCCTAACATCATCCAGTCTCTCTTGGAGGGTGTTTCTCGGTGTGAGGAGCTCCAACTCCCACCGTTTGCTGTGGAGTGCCTAGCCAGCAACTTCGATGCGTGGTTCCAAGGAATACATATTCTCGAGAATATCGATGAGGCTTCAATAAACGGCAGTGCCGAGGTCCGGGAAGTGACGCAGGATGCTTTGTGCAAGATCTATGCTACTTTGAAGGAAGATGATATGTTCTATGGGCTCTGGAGAAGACGGGCCAAGTATTCCGAGACCATTTCTGCTCTATCCTACGAACAAATTGGACTTTGGGATAAAGCTCAGCATCTCTATGAAACGGCCCAAATCAAGGCCAGAAGTGGCGCTCTTCCTTATAGCCAGTCCGAATATTCGCTCTGGGAAGACCACTGGATCTTGTGTGCAGAGAAACTCCAGCAATGGGATGTTCTCACTGAACTTGCTAAGCATGAAGGCTTTTCCGACCTTCTTTTGGAGTGTGGCTGGAGAGTCGCTGATTGGAATGCCGATAGAGAGACTTTGGAACAGACCGTCAAGAGTGTCATGGACGTGCCTACGCCAAGACGCCAGGTATTCGAGACTTTCTTGTGTTTGCAAGGTTTCGGCCAGGAGAAGGAAACACTCCAGGAGCTTTCGAGGTTATGCGACGAAGGAATCCAATTATCATTGAAGAAATGGCATGGCTTGCCCCACAAATTGGGCAATGCACACATCCCACTTCTCCATACTTTCCAGCAATTCGTGGAGTTCATGGAAGCTAGCCAGGTGTACTCATCACTTGTCTCCACCAACGCCCAGAATTTGGATGTGAAATCCCAGGATTTGAAGCGTGTGCTTCAGGTGTGGAGGGAGAGATTACCCAACGTATGGGACGACATCAATATCTGGAATGACTTGGTCACGTGGCGCCAACATGCATTCCAGGTCATCAACAAGGTGTATATGCCGTTTATCCCCATCCTTCAGCAGAGCAACTCGGATGGAAACGCCAATTCTTACGCTTACAGAGGATTTCATGAAATAGCATGGGTTATCAACAGATTTGCTCATGTCAGCAGGAAACACAATATGCCGGAAGTGTGTATTAGCCAGTTGACCAAGATCTACCAGCTTCCAAATATCGAGATCCAGGAGGCCTTTTTGAAGTTGAAGGAACAGGTCAAGTGCCATTACCTGAACAACAGTGAGCTCAACACTGGTCTCGATGTTATTCGGAACACCAACTTGGTGTACTTTGCTACACAGCAAAAAGCCGAGTTTTTCACATTGAAGGGAATGTTTTTAAGCAAATTGAACCAGAAAGATGAGGCCAATAAGGCATTTGCAACTTCGGTGCAGATTGACCTTAATTTGCCTAAAGCGTGGGCTGAATGGGGTATTTTCAACGATACGAGATTCAAGGAAAGCCCCAACGATTTGGTTTATGCCAACAATGCCATTTCTTGTTACTTGCAGGCAGCAGGACTCTACAAAAATGGCAAGACCAGAAAACTCTTGGCCCGCATCTTGTGGTTGATCAGTTTGGACGATTCCACCGGAACATTGGCCCAGGCTTTCGAGAACTTCAAGGGCGAAGTGCCTGTATGGTACTGGATCACATTCATACCACAGCTCTTGACGTCTCTTTCCTATAAGGAGGCTAAGTTGGTGCGGCAGATTCTCGTCCGCATTGCCAAGAGCTACCCACAAGCTTTGCACTTCCAGTTGAGAACCACGAAGGAGGATTTTGCTGCTAAACAGAGACAATACTTGGAGCTCTCAAGACAAAAGGCCAAATCGGAGAAGGAAAAGGAAGAAAAGGAGAAGGAGGATAAGGAGGGAGACAAAGAGAAGGATGAGAAGGAAGTTAAAAAGGAAAACGACAATGTTAAAGAAGAGAAAGATGGAGAAAAGAAGGATGATAGTGATAAGATGGAAGAGGATAAGGCAGAGCCCAATGCAGAACCCAAGGTAGAAACCCCCGAAGCCTTGCGTCGGTCCTGGGAGTACGTGGAGGAGATCATGGGTATTTTGAAAACAGCATACCCTCTTCTTGCGCTTTCGTTGGAGTCGCTTGTGGACCAGATCAATCAAAGGTTCAAGTGTACCGCCGATGAAGACGCATACCGGTTGGGAGTGGCGCTTTTGAATGATGGAGTGCAGTACCTTAACCGGCTCGGCAACCCCCGTGAAGACGCCAAGTTGCCTCCAGTGACTGAGGTCAACATAACCAGGTTTGCAGAGACCGTGCTCCCCAAACAAATTCGGGCTGAGTTCGAAAAGGACTTAGTCATCGGAAAACCAAACCTCGAATCCTACATCAACAAGCTCCGCAAGTGGAGAGACAGGCTTGAGGATAAGTTGGACCGCAGGTTTACACAGGTCAACCTAGAGAACCTTTGTCCACATTTGAGTGAATTCCACCACCAGAAGTTCGAGGACATTGAAGTGCCAGGCCAGTACCTCTTGAACAAGGACAATAACACGCATTTCGTCAAGATTGAGCGGTTCTTGCCCACGATCGACTTGGCCCGTGGCACCAACGCGTGCTACAAACGGCTCAAGATCCGGGGCCATGATGGAAGTCTCCACAGTTTCGCTGTGCAGTTCCCTGCAGCCCGCCATTGTCGCCGGGAAGAGTGTCTCTTCCAGTTGTTCCGGATTTTTGACGATACGCTTTCCAAGAAGGTGGAGACGCGGAGGCGCAACATTCTGTTCACCTTACCGATTGCTGTGCCCTTATCGCCTCATATCCGGATCATTAACGACGATTCGAGGGATATCTCCATGCAGAAGATCTACGAGGACTTCTGCTTCAAAAACGGCAAGAATAGAGACGAGCCATTTATTTATACGATTGAGAAGTTGCGTGCAGCTTTTGATCCTCGTTTGCCCAAACCCGATATCATGAGCATTCGCGTGGAGATCCTCAGTGCCATTCAAACGTTGCTTGTGCCATCTACGGTGCTTAAAAACTACTTTGTGGATCTTTACTCCAACTTCGAGGATTTTTGGATCTTCAGGAAACAATTTACGGCGCAGTTTGCCTCGTTTATCTTCTCCACATACATGATGTGCGTGAACACTCGTCAACCACAGAAGATCCACGTCAACAGAGGCTCAGGAAGTGTTTGGACTTCCGACATGCTTCCATGCAAGATCGCCAGCAAGAGTGCCTCTTTGGATGGGGTCAATGGCGGCCGTCCAGCTCCTCTTTTCTACAATGCGGAGATGGTTCCGTTCCGGTTGACACCAAATATCCAGAAGTTGATAGGAGAAGCAGGAATCGAAGGCATTCTTGCCATCAACGTGTTGGCGATCGCACGTGCTTTGACGGAACCAAAGTCCGACTTGGACCAGTACTTGACGATCTTTGTCCGAGACGAAGTGGTTTCGTGGTGTACGCAACAGGACCCCCCAAGGCCTGTGCCCCAGGACAGCAAGTTGCGGGAGATTGTGATGATCAACGTGGAGCTCATCATCAAGAGAGTTCTTTCCATGGCCCACAGTTCCGCAGGCTCCACAGTCAGCACGCAGAGTGTATTGGAGTTGATAGCACAAGCCGTGAACCCCCACAACTTGGCTGCAGCCGATACGCTCTGGATGGCCTATCTTTAGAGACAGAAAGTCTCAAGGCCCAGCTAGATATTGTAGCTTAAGTTAGTCATTTTACTGCAAGTGTAGCGTGGTCAGATAGCTAGATGTACTGGTAATAAATAGTAGATATCCCAGGTACTCTGGAGCTACATACACACAGAGTACATACTATTGGTCGGTGTAATACCATTAGGCATCTATTGATGCACAGTTGGTACCATACTACAGATTATCACTATAGACTACATACCATAGATTAATACTACAGACTACAGACTAATACTTTATATACACACTACACACCAATACTAATACTACATATTACAGACTAATACTACAGACTACAGACTAATACTTTATATACACACTACACACTAATACTAATACTACACCTATATATACTATCCCTATACTTAGTATCCCTATACATATTGGTCTTATTAGTCACAGTAATATATAGGACGCAGCATTTCTGACGTATAAAAGCTATACATACTCCAAGGCCATTTACACTAAAGCTTAAACTTAGTATACCACTGATAGTACTCATAGTAGATACTATAGTTTTTTTCATACTAATATAATACACATAGGAGAAATTGAAATGGAGTTTATACATACTGGTATACTTCAGATACTATGGAATTGGATAATAGACATAATACATTTACACAGTAGTCATAGGAGTCATAGTCATAGTGTAGTTATAGTCATAGTGTAGTTATAGTCATAGTGTAGTTATAGTCATAGTGTAGTAGTACCAATTAACCTGGAACTCTAGACACTAAAAGTACTCTAAATCTACTACTAAAGATACATCTACATTTTGTTACCATAGTACTCAGTATACTATGTGATTGCTTTTCTTTCTAGGCTTATAAAAGTCGTACCAGGAAGAACGGACTAGAACCAGACGTTGCTACCCATCACGGACGGGGACTATCAAAACACAGGCACATGGCCGGTCCGTCTTGATGAACTACGCCTTGGACCTTGACAACATGCCCTTGAAAACAAAGAACAATATGCTAGGGCTCATTGGATTTGACTATGACACTGTAGTTCTTTTTTGTGAGGAACAATTAACGAACAAGATAAATGAGTTAGTACAAAACGTTCAACAAAAATGTGATGTATTATTTTATTAGTGGTAGTGAGGAGTAAGTAGTGACGAGTAAGTAGTGAGGAGTAAGTAGTGAGGAGTAAGTAGTCAGTAGTTAGTAGTCAGTAGTCAGTAGTTAGTAGTAGTCAGTAGTAGAGTAGTAGTAGTTAGTAGTAGTAGTCAGTAGTCAGTAGAGTAGTAGTAGTAGTAAGTAGTAAGTAGTCAGTAATAAGTAGTAGTAGTAGTAGTAGTAGTATTTAGTGGGAGTAGAATAGTACTCAGTAATAAGTAGTAAGTAGTAATTAGTGGTAGTAGTAATTAGTGGTAGTAGTAATTAGCAGTAGTCGTAGTAGTCAGTAATAAGTAGTAAGTAGTCAGTAAAAAGTAGAGTAGTAGTAAGTAGTAAGTAGTAAGTAGTAGTAGTAGTAGTAGTAGTAGTAGTAGTAGTAGTAGTAGTAGTAGTAGTAGTAGTAGTAGTATTTAGTGGTAGTAGTAATTAGTAGTAGTAGTCAGTAATAAGTAGTAAGCAGTCAGTAATAAGTAGTAATGAGTAGTAGAGTAGTACTAAGTAGAGAGTAGAGTAGTACTCAGTAGAGAGTAGAGTAGTAGTAGTATTATTATTATGTCAGATCCGTTATTAAAAAAAGTAGTGATCTACCTAAGGAGGCATTATAAAGTCTCTCTGCCCGATACTAATTAGGGCTATTACGAACGCCGTATCAGCATTCGACCATCAAAAATGATGGCTCTTTTTGGACTTTGTAAAAGAATCAAACACAAGGAATCTAGTCCATTAAAAAAGTATCTTGAGTGTGGAAGGCTGATCACGGGTATATGTGTTGGTCTTCAGGCATTCTTTCGCACATCCGAAGAAAGTTCCGACTTTATGGTTTACATTTTCGTGATTTCAATTTACTGAAGTTCAATAAGACAGAGAAGGTTTCCGATGGCCATGAGGGGTAGTCCCATAAAGAGGCGTAGCAAAATCTTCTGTGGGCCTGTAGTGGCATCAAACGGAAACTCCGAAACAAGAGATGAGGAGCTTGGTGCCGGACCTTTTGGTGGAGCATCCTGTTTCTGACATTGTCGGGTGACCCTGGTGGTGACCCTGGTGGTGGTGGTACATCCAGCCAACAAACGCCAGTGCCATACATTGGATGGAACAAGGTTTCTAATATTATAATAATCCTCACCTTGTTCTGGTGAAGACTTTTCACTGCCAGGTTTCTCTTCAAAAGCTATATAAATCGCACTAGTTTATCTTTGTGGGGAACCATCAACGAACAAGATAAATGAGTTAGTCCAAACCGCTCAACAAAAATGTGATATATTATTTTATTAGTGGTAGTGAGGAGTAAGTAGTGAGGAGTAAGTAGTGAGGAGTAAGTAGTCAGTAGTTAGTAGTAAATAGTAAGTAGTAAGTAGTAAGTAGTAAGTAGTAAGTAGTAAGTAGTAAGTAGTAAGTAGTAAGTAGTAAGTAGTAAGTAGTAAGTAGTAAGTAGTAGTAGTACTTAGTAGTGGAGTAGTAGTCAGTAGAAATCAGTAGAGTAGTAGTTGTAGTAAGTAGTAAGTAGTAAGTAGTAGAGTTAGTAGAGCGAGTAGAGTGGTAGTAACCGGTTAAGTAGTAGTAGAGTAGTGAGTAGTAATGATTAAGTAGTAAGTAGTAAGTAGTAAGTAGTCAGTAATAAATATTCAGTAGAGTCGTAGTAGTAGTAGTAGTAGTAAGTAGTCAGTAAGGAGTAGTCAGTAGAGTAGTAGTAGTAGTAGTAATGAGTAGTAGTAGTAGTAGTAGTAGTGGCTATGGTAGTAAGTAGTCAGTAACCAGTAGAGTAGTAGTAATGAGTAGTAGTAGTAATAGTAGTAGTAGTAGTACTTAGTAGTGGAGTAGTAGTAGTAGTACTTAGTAGTGGAGTAGTAGTAGTAGTACTTAGTAGTGGAGTAGTAGTAGGGTACTTTTCAACTTTTATTCTTAGTATATATTAAGATATATAATGGTACCTTACAAGACCAAAGTCCTATGTCATGGGGCCACAGCACCTCTTACACTTTTTTTGTCTAAGATCTACACAGCCTTATGTTCAAGGTCTGCACAGTCCTATTATCTTCCAATGGCCTGATTCCAACATATACACAAAGTACCCTTCCTCCGTACATGTTATGTATTGGGCTTGGATGCCAATGAAATGGAGCTCCACATGCAGACCTCCAAGGACCAGGCCGTGGCCAAAAAAAGAAAGTAGAATCCATAGAAATACAGGTGTTTGCCCATGAGTCCAACAATGGCTGTCTGGAAGGCCCTGAGAGTTCAGGCATGGAATCGATCCGTGTCACTGATGGTGATTTCCAGTATAAGGGCTCGGGTCCGGTACATACACCATCCAGAACCAACAAACAGGCAGCCAAGCAATTCTTAGGTTGGCAATCAAGTCACTGAGAAGCGACGACGATGTGGGAAACCATCGAGAAGACTTGGTACATCTGACGTCTGCAAAACCAGAGCCCTTGACATCTGCATGGTTCCGGGTCAATTTCATGTATAAAAGACAAGTTTTCAGCGAGCTCAAGATTGATAGCATGAATGTCATCAGGTCACAGGGCATGGGAAACTCCGTCTACCCATATAAAGGTGTCAAGTACAAGACCACCAATTGTTGACATGTGAGGGTTCCTAGACTTGCACGACTGGTGGACTGCATATCCACCATACTGCATGTGGACGGAGGCCATCGCGTGATGACAAATCAGCGGACTATATAATGAGGGACCCGCGCCCCGATCCAAGACTCAGGAGTTCCCACGGGACAATTGTGAATAAGACTGATTAGATCTAGACTGTACTCAATAAATCCAGGTCTGAAAACTAACAGATTAAGAGTCAAATTATTCTTACAAATTGAGAAAGGGAAAAATGACTGAAACCGAGACCACTTCCCAGAGTTACATTGATTCATTGAATCACAGAGCGATTATGGGTTGGTTCAGTCGGGATCAGAAATTCAAAACACAGGTGATCAGTCGACCATGGAATCAACAGCCATTGAATCACAGAGCGATTATGGGTTGGTTCAGTCAGGATCAAGATTTAGGCACGACCCCCAGATCTGGGGAGGGCCACTAGACTACGTGGATATCAACGCGGGGAGGTGTTTTGACGTCAATTACTCTGGCTTACACAATAAGCAGGACAACAACACTCCATTTTATGTTCACGAAA